>VIAB01007878.1:78228-92947 GCA_009801035.1 Oophaga pumilio
TGGACAAGACTGCTAACATCACTTTTGGACAGCCACTGGAAACTGTCACTCCGCACAACATCTTAGCAATCCCCAATCAAGCTCAACCAAATAATCTCTCCACCGCCAGGCATCTTCACCTCCAGTGCTCTCTGTTTTTGTGTCACAATGTCACCATCTCCAGGCCTATAGTCCTCAACCCGGCCACTCTACTCCCACTCCCAAGGGGGGATACAAATATGGCCTTTTCAGAACAAAATTTACAGAACTTATCCTCTACTTGGATGGCTCCAGATTTGCAGATGATGAAGATGATTCCGCACTAGAAGTGCAGTGACCAGCAATCAAGAAATCCTGTGGTCCAGAAGTCTATCACCTAGCCTGTCAGCCGAGGGAGCGGAACTGATAGCTCTGACGAAGGCCTGCCAGATGGCAGAAGGCAAGACTGCAAACATCTACACCGACTACAGGTGTTCGCATAGCATAGCACATGACTTTGGGACCATCTGGGCTGCAAGGGACTTCATCACAGCGGCTGGGTGTACTCCAACTTCCAAAATGGTGGCAATTTGGAAAATCAAAGCGCATGGAAAACTGAGAACAGAAGAGGCATGAGGCAATAACATGGCGGACATGGCAGCCGAAGAAGCGGCCAAAGGAAGAAAACATGGAGAAGTGGGAGAGGTCGTAGAGCTGGACGGCTACTACATGACCACTGAAGACAAGAAACCTGACAAAAAGACGTCCTGGGATCTGCTCAAGAAGTTGCAAGACCAAGCCCCAAAGGAGAAGAAGGAGAGCTGAATGCGAAAGAAGCAACACGTGAAGAAGGAAGGCTATCTACAATGGACTCCATACCCTGCCTACCACAAAGTATGCACCCTTTGGTGGTCCAATGGGCACAAGGGCCCACCCACGGATCAAAGACACAGATGAATGATCTGATTGGTGCTTACTGGTTTGATTCAGGGATCTCCACCCTAACAGCCAAATTCACCAGCAGCTGCCTGACCTGCGGCAAATGCAAGCCTGGACATGTGGAAGAAAGTCCCCCTCAGCTCATCTGGCAAGACCACTCTACCAGCTCCAGAGGATCCAGATAGACCACATCCAGATATCGCCAAGTGGAGGATTCGAATATGCCGTTGTGGTCAAAGAAGTGTTTTCAAGATGGACAGAAGCCTTCCCAGTCAGCAAAGACTACTGCAGAGAAGCTACTTTCGGAAAATAGTGTGCAGATATGGGGTTCCAGAAGTGATAGAGAGTGATCAGGGACCCGCATTCACAGCAGATCTGACACAAGAGATCTGGTTAGCAGTAGGTTCAGACTTAGGCCTACACACTCCATACCACCCCCAAAGCAGTAAGAAAGTAGAAAAGCTAAATGAAACACTCCCAATTGCACTATTTAGCGTAAGGCACACTCCCAGAGGCCCAGAAAAGCTGTCACCATATGAAATTTTGTTTGGGTCTAGTCCCAAGTTAGGTGCATTCTTCCCTCAGCAGCTGACTATGCAAAATGATATATTGTTTGCTTATGTTATTGAATTGATCAAAAACTAATGTCCATTCTCGAGTTTTTCTCTTTACTGCCAGATCCAGACTCAGTGTCCGGTACGCACTCCTTGAAGCCAGGAGACTGGGTGTTGGTGAAGAAGTTGGAAAGGAGAACACTCGATCCCAGGTTTGATGGTCCTTTCCAAGTGACCCAGATGACTCCAACCTCTGTGAAACTAGAGGGAAAGCCTGCTTGGATCCACGTATCGCATTGCAAGGAAGCTCCCGTACCTGAAGATACCCCTAAGCCATGAATGATGTCGTGGATGCCCCGCCTGACCAGACAGATGAAGAATACACACCTTTTTCTGAACATGCAGTTTAATAAAGAGACTATGATTACAAAGTTTATGAACCCCCGTCAAGGACAGTCCTCCTGACTGCCCATTTGCGAAAAGACTGCATCGGTGGGGGGGCATGTAATAGGCATGTTTCATCCCACCGGCAGCACAAAAGAGTTGCAGCACTTTGGGACAGGAGCAGGTTTTAGGGCAAGTGGTATCTAAGGGGGGGATTGTGATGGAAATATATATATATCTTATTTGCATCAGGTAGATCTCACTTGCCTGTCACCATACTAACCCAATATATATATCAATATATGTATATTTCAAGTACTCAATGTATATCCATATGTATTTAGACAGATCTTACTTGCTAAAACCCTGTAACCATACATATCCGTGCAAAGCTGACGCTAGTTATAATCAGTTGCTTAAGACATGACCCCTGGCCTACATAAGTCAGACAGCTACAAGGTTCTTTCCCAACCACCAGACAGCCAAAAGAGGAAGTAAGTAACAGATGGTCCAAATTATGGCTCCTTTCTGCAGGAAACTAAGACAAGGGTCGTTAATTGGGACATATATTCAAACAGCCAATAGTTTAGCAGTTTCTAATTGTATGTTAATTGACTAACCACCCCCTTTTTGTAAATGTATAAGACTATGTGATGATAATAAAGCGATCAGTATTGATGGAATGTTATACTGGTACATTTAAGTGGACAGTGTTCATTTCCAGAAGAGCTCTAAAAAATACTCATTTAATTTGGGAACAGCAGAAGCAAACATGGGGATAGATTTATCCTAACAAAAATTTCCATAACAGGGGCAACTTATGAATGCAACATTTCTGGGGAGGCTAAGGGACAATGTTGATAGTCTGGGAGGGGGTACAATATCATTGGCACCTTCCCTGGCTAATAATAACCCACAGCTATCTGCTTAGTCTTTGCTGGTTTGAATTTAAAGGGGGAGCCTATATCATTTCTTTTCTGGGGTCCCCTGGAAAATCATCAGTAAATGCTGAGTAAAAAGCTATCAGCTGTTATTAATAGCATGGGAACCTTTTGGGATATTGTCCCTTTTCCTCGATTGCTAACATCAGTCCCCAACCGTGGGCTTTCCCTCAGCTGGTTATGAAAATTATGCGGGAGCCGACACAATTTTTTTATTTAATTTTTAATTTTACACAGGAGGTACACAGTGGGTGCTGAATACAACTCTCATCATTGTCGACTGGTCGCACGCTAATCTCAGAGAGACCAGGCGACAATGATGAGAGCTGCCTTCAGTAGCCGGCACCTGGGATCAGCGAAAACTGTACTGCTTCTTCCCAGGCACCGTTAGGCTATGTGCACACGTTGCGGTTTCTTAGCGGCAAAACCGCTTACACAATACAACACATTATGGCCTATGAGATTCCGCAATGCTGTGCACATGCTGCGGGTTTTTCCGCGGCGGAATCGCATCGCGGGAGAATCCGCAGCATGCTCATTCTTTTTTGCGGAACCACGGCGATTCCGCCGCCATAGGAATGCATTGAACCAATTACTTTCCGCATGTGGCTGTGCCCACCATGCTGAAAGTAAGCGGTTCATGTGCGGATGGTACCCAGGGTCTGGAGGTGAGGAGACTCTTCTCCAGGCCCTGGGTACGATATCCATGTAAAAACAATAATTAAAATAAAAAATAGTGATATTCTCACTTTCCGGCGTCCCACGCAGCTTTCCCGCCTCTCAGCGACGCTCCCGCCAATCCCGTTCACAGTAATGCATTGCGAGATCACCCGATGGCGTAGCGGTCTCGCGTGATGCTACGTCATAGGGGTGATTGTCGCAAAGGACTCCTGGGAACGGAATTTGCCGGGAGCGTCGCTGAAGGCGGTAAAGCTGCGTGGGACGCCGGAAGGTGAGAATATCATTATTTATTATTTTTTTTATTATTTTTACATTAGATCTTTTTACTATTGATGCGACATAGGCGGCATCAATAGTAAAAAGTTGGTCACACGTGTCAAACACTTGTTTGACTCGTGTGACCACCCTGTCAGATCGCTTGTAAAACGCTAGCATTCTGCAAGCTAATTACGCTTGCAAAACGCTAGTGTTTAGCGGGAATACGCATACCTATAATATGCGGATTTCCCGCGGCAGGGAGGTGCGGAATTGCAGCGGAAATTTCCATGGCAATTCCGCAACGTGTGCACATAGCCTTACATGTCACACTGATGACATACGAATGTCATCTGTGTGTAATCAGTGTGCATGTGTATGGCACACATTTTGTCCATGCTGCTTATAAAAAACTGACATGTCTGCGGGTATTTCATATGGACACACAGTCTGTGTGAAAAAAAAGTGACATGTGCGCACCACCATTGAATACAATGAGTGTGCGAAGGGAGCCTAATACTGTATATGTAGGTGAAGATCCCACTTGTGCAGCTAAAGTCAGCACTTTGAAATTCTTTGTCATGTTCCTAAAGCCATTCCTGAACAATTCTTAAAATGTGGCAGGATGAATAATCCTACTGAAAGAAGCCCTGGAAATATCATTGTCATAAAGCACATATATTTGGTTTGTATAATGTATAGATAAGCGGTACTGTATGTGTCAAAGCAATATCTACATGAGAAGCATGCCCCAAATTTTCCAAGAACATTACCCACAACATTGCACTACCTCTGCTCGCTTCCCATGTTCTCATAGTGACGATTTGTCTTCTTCATGGTATTATTTCCTCCTCAGGTAAGTGAATATATGCAGTCAGCCACATATCATAAAACTAAGCATAATGTATCAGACCAGGCCACCTTCTTCTATGGCTCCATTGTTCTGCTGGGGTTAGCATGGGCAATGCCAGTTATCTGCTTCTCTTGGTCTGCGTTCTAACACCTTTCTATCATTACCGTTTTATGCGATGTGTGGGACCAGATGGGGTAACCTTTGTTCCCTAGGTGTATGATTGTGTTTTCAGTGGTTTCATGTTCTAGCCCTCATTGTATGGTATACTGTGAGTCAAGGTTACACTATTTTTAGTTATTGTGTTGGTAAAAGAGAAATAATGCTTCTGCAAATAAAAGATAATCAAAACAAGTAGAATGAAACACACAACATACAGTATGTACAAGTATATACAATTTTCCAATATACAATGGTACCAATTCTTAAAGGGGTTGTCTGGGACTTTTATATTGATGGAGTATCCTTAGGATAGGTCATCAGTATTTGAATAATCGGACTGCGACACCCAGCACCCTCATAATTAATTGTTACTGGTGCCAGCGTTGGCTGGATGTGCTGAGTTGCGGAGCTGCAAAACACAGTGTCAGCAACGTAATAGTTGCAGCGGCCGGGTACTGCACATCAGCCCCCTATTGGACACACAGGTGCTTGTTATAAGGTTCTGTTAACATTTTCTGTTTTCTGATGACAGCCTCCCCCCACCCCAATGGACTCTATTATAATTAATGGGGTCTGTTCATTGCCGTTTCTGTTTGTCATGTAACAGACCCGTCCCTGTCATGTATTCTGTTTTTCTATTCTTTTAGAAAAGCCTAGGACACGGCTCTAATAACTGCACTGTTCCAATAATGAGCTGTAGAACAATGTGATCATCACTTGGCCAGGAAAGTATTTAAAGGTTTCTGTGGAATGACCAGAAACAGTGGTCTTCACAATACTTTTAAAAACTGTAAACTAAATATAAACCTTTTTTGTGCTAAAACCAGTAATAAAAAAAAGAAATAAAGATACAGCTGAATCTGGAAGAATGATGATGATAATGATGATGACGATGATGATGCTGAATATATTGGCAACGAACAAATTAAATAAAAAAATGAACAAACACATAATGGAAACAAAGAGTATAGATTTTAATATGCAGAAAGAACAGAAACATCACAAAAACAACACATATTACAAAAAGTGATGAGAACACAATGAGATGAACACAGAAGATTTTGACTAGAAACAATCATATTCTTAAGATCTATCAACACAGGTAGACATCCATCTGACAGGTGACACAGTGGCTAGCCATATTGCGTTGTTGAAGGGATTTTCAGTAAATCACAGCAAAACTATGGTATTGTACAATGAGTCATCTATTAACTAAAGCTGATCAGACAGCACTCTTATATGTCTGGGTGCACAAGAGAAGTGCTCGAGCCATGAGCTGAAAAACATCCAAATCAATAGAGAAGTTTCCAATGCTGCAGATTAAAAACTTCTTTATCAAATCATGAAATAGCCCAAAAATTTTTTAAAAAATAGAATACAGCCAAAACGCCGTGTTTCCAATGCACAATAAATTCCCTTACACATTATTAAGCTGTTGGACGAACAATGAATTGTTCGATACATTGGGAGTTTGGGACGCTCGCTTTGCCGAGCGTTCCTAGGTCCTCTATGAGAGAGCTGTTGACAGACATCGCAGAAAGAACAAAAGGATCAGCCACCAAATCAGGAATGCTGGATCCTTACCTCCCCTGACATCTGTGGGAGTTTGGGGCCACAATCTACATTAGACAGTAACCAGAACCCATTGATAAAAGCAGGTTCAGCTAACGTTAGTGTAATGTGTAGGAGGGCCTTTAGTCCTGGCTAGGAGCACTCACATTAGGGTGCCAGACCTACTGTAGACAATTGCTCAAAGAAAATAAAGAGGTCAATACTCCAATTTGCAATGAAACCAGTTTATACAAACTGTATTGATTATTATTGTTGATAAACACACTGCTGTGATAATAGTGCAGCAATGTTTCAGTTTAATACCCTTCATCAGGTTTTGGATGTGTCCAAATTGGAGATTCAGAAGTGAGGCTTCACAGTGTCATCTGGAAAGCAGCAGTCTGCTTAAAGGGACTCTGTCAGCCTAGAATGACTGTTCAAACCAAGTCCTGCCACTCGGTGCTTCATGGCGGAGCCAATCATTTATATACACCTTCCCACCTGCTTGTTTTCCATCTATCTCCACTCTTTTCTGACTCTATGAAGCCAGACCTGTCAATCAAAGAACATGAGGGTGTAGATTGAGGGAAAACAAGCAGGTGGGAAGGTGGATTTACATGTTTGGCCCCGCCATGATGCAGCAAGCGGCAATACTTGGTTTGAACAGTCATTCTGTGCTGACAGTCCCTTTAACTGGTGTAAATTCACATGTAGCCAACATTATTCTGACAAAGATTAAAGTGAACCTGTCACCAGGCTTGTCCTATGAGATAAGATCACCACCTTTCAGCCCTGATATGCAGGATTCTAATATGCAGTGTATATGTCCGGCCTGCAAGACAAGAAAAAGTTTTTATTGTACTCAAAAATAGGGTGGTTGGGTCTGACGAGCATTGATGCCTTGGTCCGGTGCCTCCCTTCCTCTTGCGATGTCATATTCCTTCTGTGCTTAGTGTGGATTATGTGTCCTCAATGTGCCTCGTATCGCGCTCCTGCGCAAGCGTACTTCTCTGCCGTGACCAGGGCAGAGCAGAGTAGGGCAGTGCGCATGCGCCGGGCTCTTTGACCTTTCCTGATGTATGCCCACTGCAGTACTTCGCTCTGACCTCGACAGAGCATAGAGAAAAGTATGCCTACACAGGAGCGCAATGCAGGAGAACACTATGTGGATAACATAAGACGTGTAATCCACACGAAGCAAGAAGGAGGAGGTACCGGACCAAGACAGCGACGCCTCGCAGGTGAGTATAATAAAAGGTCTTTTCTTGTCTTGCAGGTTGGGTTGAGGGCAGATATCCAGCATTATAGAACTCTGTATATCAGTCCTGAAAGGTGGTGGCCGTAACTCATATGGGACAAACCTGGTGACAGGATCCCTTTAATGAAGAATGTACAGTACAGTATAAACCAATTTCACTAGTGATTGCATTAAATGCTTAAAAGGTACTGTAACTGTCTATTCAATTATATCCATAAATCAATAGTACATGTGAAAATAAGAAACTTTGTAATTTATATTATTAAAGAAAATTGCTTCATTCTCCTCCTGGAGAAATCTTTCATTCTCAAAATTCTCAATTCACAGGTAAAATTGGTCTTTAGTGAATGCAGATTTTACATATGAATTCAGAGAGAAAGATCAGTCCAGGAGGAAAAAGATATATTACAAAGTTGCTTATTTTCATGTGTACTAGTGATTTATAAAATACATATTAAAATAAATAGAGGATATTCTTTAAAGCTTTAAGAAAAGTTCCCCTTAAAGCTTAATGCACCATATTAAAATAAATTTTAATGGTTTCCATAGAGGACATTTAAAACATATCTATCTGCTGTGTTAAAAATAGTTCATTAGTTGAGGTCCAACTGCTAGAACATTTACTGCTTCGAAGACGCTGTGACACCCAATCCCACTCGGTGCAGAGGTAACTGGCTCATGTGGCCACTCTCCACCACCATTCCATGTCTAAGGAAGATATGGAAAAGGTATATTTGTGTGCCAGAGACAAAGCATAGGATTGCGCTGTGGCCCTGATGGCCGTTCTTCCATAGGTGCTGCTCTTTGGAGAGTAATGTGCATAGTGCAGTTTAGGTCCTGACTGTACTGAAGGTCTTGGTAGACATCTAACTGTGCTTCAATAATAAAAACTACGGTACTTGCTATTCCTCATAATCCTGCTCTCCCCACTCCACTGCCGGCTCATCCTCCATGCGCAGGATCAAGTAGGACAATAGTTGGAAAAGATTTTGCCACAACAGCATAGACACATAGAATGACAGGTCGCTTACATCAATCTCGCAGATCTCTCCAGCATAGTTCATGTCACAAATGCAATGGAAGTGATTGGGCAGGTTCTGGCAGATGCCCCCATTCAGACAGGGGTTTGAAGCACATTCGTCAATGTCAATCTCACACCTGAAATGCCAATAAGGTGTATTACAATTTCATCACATCACTGCCTCCTTATAAACCCTATATTATTCATGGTATGAAGCTAAAAAGTATCATTATCTTCACTGGCGGACAGAAAAGTGCCTCTGTGCGAGAACAATATATGGGCTCTTAGCAGCCCAAGAGCTCCTAAAAGTGAAAATTGCACCTGATTTGGAGGTACAAATGGCCCTCCTTACCTCTTAGGCCCCTGTGCGACTGCACAAATGATATGTCTGCCCTTGATTATCTTAGTCTGCATGCATCCATAAGACCTCTACAAAGATAATGATACTTTTTAGTTTTATTAGCCCATTTAAGACCAGGAAATTTTCAGCTTTTGAGCTTTAATTTTGTTTACTCCACTTTTCCAAAAGCCTTAACTTTCTAATTTTTCCATCCACATAGCCATATGAGGGCTTGTTTTTTGCCATGGCAAGGGCACCATGTAAAGTGCTGTAAAACGGTAGTGTGGTAAAATGTAAAAAAAAACATCACTATAGTCTTTTGGGTTTTGCTTTTACAGCATTCATTATTTGTTAAAAATGACCTGGCAGCATGATCCTAAAGGTCATTATAAGTACAGTGATACCAAATATACAAGGTTTTTTTTTACATTTTAGTGGTCAAAAAAACCTCTGAGTTTTGAAAAGAAATGTGGTCTGCGTCTCCATTTTCTGAGAGCAGTAATGTTTTATATTTCGGCCTGAGGAGCTGTGTCAGGACTTGTTCCTTGTTTATATATGCAGTGAGCTTACTTTTTTATTGACACCATTTTGTCTTACATCCAATGATTTGATTGCTATTTATTGCATTTTTCTGTGGGGAGTGCAGAGGCTGGAAAGGAAAAATATTTTTGCATTTTGACTCTATTTTTCTTTTTGTCATTTACCGTATGGTTTAAAATACTTTTTTCTTATTTCTTTATTTTTAAATGAGAAGAGGTTGGTGATTTAACCTTTTTTATATATTTTTTATTTTCTTTATTCTATTTATTTTTTTTAGTTTTTACTTTATTTCTTAGTTCCCTTAGCTGACTTGAATAACTGATCACATGATCACTTTTACTATATACTGCAACACTGTAGTATACACACGTGGTCAAAATTGTTGGTACCCCTCGTTTAATGACAGAAAAACCCACAGTTGTCATATAAATAACTTGAATCTGCCAAAAGTAATAATAACTAAAAAAACTATGATAATGAATAAATGAAAGTCAGACATTGCTTTTCAGCCATGCTTCCACAGAATTTTTAAAAAAATAAAACCCATGAAATAGGCCTGGACAGAAATGATGGTACCCCTGAAAATAATGTGTCAAAAGGGACATGTTAAATCACGGTGTCTCCACTAATTAGAATCAGAGGTGTCTACAATCTTGGAATCAGTTAGTGACCTGTATATAAGGCTACAGATACTCACTGTGCTGTTTGGTGACATGGTGTGTATCACACTCAACATGGACCAGAGGAAAGAGTTGTCTCAGGAGATTAGAAAGGGAATTATAGACAACATGTTAAAGGTAAAAGTTATAAGACCATCTCCAAGCAGCTTGATGTTCCTGTGACTACAGTTGCACATATTATTCAGAAATTTAAGCTCCATGGGACTGTAGCCAACCTCCCTGGACATGGCCGCAGGAGGAAAATTGATGACAAATCAAAGAGACAGATAAAACGAATGGTAACAAAAGATCTCAGAAAAACTTCTAAACATATTAAAGGTGAACTTCAAGCTAAAGGAACATCAGTGTCAGATTGCACCATCCTTTGTCGTTTGAGCCAAAGTGGACTTCATGGGAGCAACCTTCAAACACGAGACAACTGGAGCAGTGTGCTCTTGAGGAGTGGGCCAAAATACCTGTCGAGAGATGCAGAAGTCTCATTGACAATTACAGGAATCATTTGATTGCACTGATTGCCTCAAAAGGTTGTGCAGCTAAATATTAAGTTAAGGGTACAATCATCTCTGTCCAGGCCTATTTCATGAGTTTTATTTTTTTTTTAAATTCTGTGGAAGCATGGTTGAAAAGCAATGTCTGACTTTCATTTGTTCATTTTCATAGATTTTTGATTTATTATTACTTTTGTCAGATTCAAGTTATTTCTGTCACCATTGTGAGATTTTCTGTCATTAAACGCGGGGTGCCAACAATTTTGACCACGTTTGTATTGTAGTATTGAACTATATTGTGGTTTTCCAATGAAGACACACAGAATGGGCTTCATATCAGGACCAACATGGCAGCCATGAGAGATTTCAGCAGGCTTTCGGCTGCCATTCTGTGATTACATCATGGAGTGGCCGATGAGCACTGGTGAATTTAGCCATTTAACCCCTTAAAGACCAGAGGTATTTTTGGTTTTGCATTTTTATTTTTCGCTCCCCTTCTTCCCAGAGAAATAACTTTTTTATTTTTTGGTCAAAATGGCTGTGTTAAGGCTCGTTTTTGGCAGGACGAGTTGTACTTTTAACCGACAGCATTGGTTTTACCATGACATGTACTCAAAAACGGGAAAAAAATCCAAGTGCGGTGAAATTGCAAAAAAAGTGCAATCCCACGGTTGATTTTGGGTTTTTTTTCACGATGTTCACTGAATGCTAAAACTGACCTGCCATTATGATTCTCCAGGTCATTACAAGTTCATAGACACCAAACATGTCTAGGTTCTTTTTTATTTAAGTGGTGAAAAAAAATAAGTTTGTTAAAAAAAAATTGCGCCATTTTCCAATACCTGTAGCGTCTCCATTTTTCGTGATCTCAGGTTGTGTGAGGGCTTATATTTTGCATGCCGAGCTGATGTTTTTAATTATACCATTTTAGTGCAGATACTATCTTTTGATCACCTGTTATTGCATTATAATGCAATGTTGTGGCGACCAAAAAACGCAATTCTGGTGTTTTGAATTTTTTTCTCATTACGCCATTTAGCGATCGGGTTAATTTTTTTAGATTGATAGATCGGGCGATTCTGAATGTAGTGATGCTAAATATGTGTATGTTTGATTTTTTTATTGTTTTATTTTGAATGAAGTGAAAGGAGGGTGATTTGAATTTTTATTTCTTTTATTTTTTTAATACATTTTTTTTTTTACTTTTTGCATGCTTCAATAGTCCCCATGGGAGGCTAAGTGCTGCCATAACCCGATCGGCTCTGCTACATACAGGAGATGATCAGATCGCCTGTATATACCAGAATTACTCACTTGCTATGAGCGCCGACCGCCGGGCGGCGCTCATAGCAATCCGGCAGTGACAACCATAGAGGTTGGAAACATCTGATTGTCATGCCGACCCATCGATGACCCGCGATCATGTGACGTGGGTCATCGATGGGCGGATTTCCGATTCATTTGCCGGAAGCGTGACTTAAATGCCGCTGTCAGAGTTTGACAGCGGCATTTAACGGGTTAACAGTCGTGGGTGGTTTGCGATTCCCCCCGCGGCTGTTAGAGGCACATGTCAGCTGTTCAAAACAGCTGATATGTGCTGGAAAAAATGTGGGCTCAGTGTCGGAGCCCACATCAAATGGAGGGTGTCTGACATCGGCGTACTATTATGCCCAATGTCGAAAAGGGGTTAAATGCCGCTTTCAGTGATTGACAGAAGTATTAAATGGTTAAACAGCAGCAATCTGAGATAGCTCCGGTCACTGCTGTTACAGGCAAATGCCAGATGTATAACACAGCTGGCATTTACCAGGTGTGATGTGGGTTCAGTTACTGAGCCCGCTCTACACACCTGCTGTGAGCACATGACGCAATTTTACATGATGTGGTAGCAAAGGGGTTAAAGAAATGTTCAGGGTGTTGCCCCCACTTGTTCCATAGATACACCATCAGGTTGGTTCTCACCAAGGGCAGATCTCAAGCGATTGTATTAAAGGATTTCCTTTCAGATTGTGTTGGCCATATATATTAGATTATTTTTTGACTGAACCCATCTACCTAACACACAGGGCCTGTCCTGACCCTATCTCAACAGCAAAAAAGGATCAGGCTGTTGGATTTTAACATGCCCAGTCCTTTTGTTTTCTGGGTAAATTAGCAGCCCCCAAAAGTGTTTGGCATCGGCTTTCTCCCCTCTCCCCATTCAGGACACATGCATTCTTGACCAACAGCAATCTATGAGTGGTCAGATTTACAATACATTAAAAGGATGTGTTAATAAATCATAGGAGTAAAATCCATAATGAGGGGCTATGGTGCAACTTACCGATCTCCTGCATATCCAGGTTGGCAAGAACATCCTAGCACCCCTAGTTCCTGAGTGCAGTTACTGTGGTTATAGCAGGTTATGTTTTTCTTTTTATCACCACAGAAAATGGAAGGCATTATATTATAGCTGTAATAATTAGAAATAAAGGATATTGAGTTTGGAGGAACAGTTATACTGAACACATAAACAGTGGTACAAAGAGCCGATGGCTACACGGTGACATGGACCATAAAACACTAAGTGCAGAAGTGAATTGAGCTACAAAACATTCACAAAATCAAGCTGCATAACCTTGTTAGCAATACAGATCTATAAAACTCTATTACTTCCATCTACTTTTTATCTGCAGTGTTCAGACGCTGTGAAGCAATCACCAAGAACAGGATGTTAGATCTGGATGTGGACCACATGTATATGACACATGCATGGGGCAGATTAATTCCAGTACATCTCTAAATCATATAAAGTAACCTTTCACAATTTGTAGCATGTTAAACTGGTCATTTCATGGAATAGTGTCTGCAGAGATGAGTAAAATAGTGTCTGCAGAGTTGTGAAGATAATAGCTTGTAACATGTAGGGTATAATTTTCACTCTCCAGCAGAGTTTCTTCTCTGGGGTGTGTACTTTTTCCCCTGCATGACACTGCCCAATCATAAGCACATTCCCCTGAATGTCAGACCTGGCTTTCTCTTTGTGAGCCATGTAAATACAAATTTCCCTGCTCTCCTCGCATATCTTACTGTGTGAGGAGAAAAGTGGAGTAGAGCTGTGTGTCATTACAAACTATTCTTCCAGCTCTCATTTCATGGCACTGTCAGTGTGTGGGGTTGGGAGTAGAGCAGATATGTAAATCATTACATACAACTTTGCATCTGCTGGTCTCATCCCATGACATTGTCAGTGTGGCAGAGAGGCAGTAGAGTGCAAAGCTTGTGTCACTACAAACACTTCTTTCATATCTAATCTCATGGAACTATCAATGTGGGGGGAAAGTAGAGAAAAGCTTTGTGTCATTACAAACACTTCTTCCATATCTAATTTCACAGCATTATCAGTGGGGGGGAATAGAGAAAAGATGTGTGTCATTACTAAAGGCACTGTCACACTTAGCGATCACACTAGTGATCACGACACGACCTGGCGAGATCGCTAATGCGATCGCTATGTGATCGCTAGTTAGCTTCCAAACACATCTCATCAGCGATCTGTATAACGACCTCTACGGTCTTTGGGAAAACCTAGTCCCGCTTGCGACGCTGGTAAAGTCGTTCATAAAGGGTGTCACACTCAGCGATTCAGGCTCACCAGCGGGACACCAACGACCAAAAAATGGCTCAGAACGTTCATAAGCGATCAGCGACATCGCAGCAGGGGCCACATCGCTGCTACATGTCACACACAGCTAAGTCGCTAACGAGATCGCTACTGCGTCATAAAATCGGTGACGCAGTGGCGATCTCGCTTAGTGTGACAGTACCTTAACACTTCTTGCAGCTCTCATCTCTCTGCACTGTCAGTGTGGGAGAGAAGAAGTACAGCAGAGTTGACAGCACTGTGAGATGAGAACTGCAGAATCAAGCCTGTTTGCAATAACACACAGCATAGCTCTCCTCACTGATCTCAATGCCAGCATCTACTGTGATTAGAAGCAATGTTTTATTCAGCACTTCAGCCACTATTCCATGCTGTTGTCAGTTTAACATGTTTAAACTGGTGAAAAGCCCTCTTTATGTGAACTCAGAATATATCTGTATAAAGTATATATTATTATAGAAAAGTGGCAGAGTA
>VIAB01007879.1:0-13373 GCA_009801035.1 Oophaga pumilio
AATATTTTTCTATCTACTGGCTAACACGGTACAAAGATATATAGGTTTTCTTTAAGCACTGTCGAGATTTAAGAGACATTTTCCATAATTGCAACCTCATACAGGGTGATTCACTCTTTACTGTACCTGGAAAATTGCTGTAATCTCTAAAAGAGACGGTTGTACATATTTTGGTTCATGAGACGAGAGAGTGCAACGAACCTTAGCGACAGCAACAAGAAACGTCCTCATGCCGAGTGGCCTCGCCGACTTGGAGACCTACTGATCGTCTCCACTATGAGGTAGACTTGCTGCACCCCTTTCTGCTCATTGGTAGTTTATCTGTGCTGTTTGCCTTTTATTCCTGCCGAATTTCTTCTTCATTTCTTAACAATGTACAGATACTTTTTGGAGGAGTGTGTTTTCATTGGGAAAACTTAATGGAAAACAGTCCTTAAAGGGAATCTGTCACCCCATTTTTCGACTATAAGCTGAGGCCACCGCCATCAGGGGCTTATCTACAGCATTCTGTAATGCTGTAGATAAGCCCCCAATGTCACCTGAAAGAGAAGAAAAACGAGTTATATTATACTCACCCGGGGGTCCGGTCCTATGGGCGTCGCGGTCCAGGTCCGGCGCCTCCCATCTTCTGGCAAAGACGTCCTCTTCTTTGCTTCCCGTCGCGGCTCCTGCGTAGGCGCACTGATCTGCCCTGTTGAGGGCAGCGTAAAGTACTGCAGTGCGTAGGCGTCAGACCTCTATGACCTTTCCCGGCACCTGTGCACTGCAGTACTCTGCTCCGCCGGAGCCGCGATGGGAAGCAAAGAAGAGGACGTCTTCGCTAGAAGATGGGAGGCGCCGGACCGGACTGCAACGCCCATCAGACCAGGACCCTAGACTGCCCCTGGGTGAGTGTAATATAACTCGCTTTTCTTCTCTTTCAGGTTACATCGGGGGCTTATCTACAGCATTATAGAATGCTGTAGATAAGCCCCTGATGGCGGTGGCTGCTGCTTATAGTCGAAAAATGGGGTGACAGAATCCCTTTAAAGAGGTGCCAAAATGAGTTTCTAAAGAAGTTTGGAGGTCGAAATCCGCCATCCATACTGTATATTCTGTCATTGGTGAATAAGCTGAAATGTACAGGAACATTACTGGATAGGCATGATGGCGGACGTTCAAAAAAGTCTAAGGAAACAGTTCAAGATGACAAACAGCGACTTCTGGCATCTCCACGTAAATCGTTGCACAGGCTTTCCCAGGAGACAGGCATGTCGTATTCCACATGTCAACGAGCGGCCAAGAAAGTCGTGTTCGTCCGCACAGAGACACTGTACTGATTTAACATAGCAGGATATTTTCTTTTGGGGCCATTTGAAGGGTCGGGTGCATAGTAACAAGCCATGAACATTACAGGCACTTCGAGAGAACATAGAGCGAGAAATTCAGGCTATGACCCCAGACATCCTGCTGAATACATTCAACAATATGGAGTGGCGTGTGCAGATGTGCTTGGATCTGAATGGTGGATATTTTCATCACCAAAAACATCAGTTTGTCATGAACCAAGGTATGTACAGTCCAAATTTCAGTACAATAGATCATCTCTTTTAGAAGTTATAGAAATGTTTCAGAGTAAAGTATCGAGTGAATCACTCTGTACAATATATATGGGGTCTGGGTTGTACTTCAAGGACTATGAATGGCATCATCAGAGGAATTAACTACATGTCATATCTAAATATGACTTAAAAGGTTGAGCTTACCCTTTTTTCCCTCTTATGTGTGGTTTTTAGTCTGGCAATGACATATTTTCTCAGCGACACTATGTAGTGACAGCAAAGAGCATGTACAGCTGAAAATATATGGGAAGGAGAAACCACATGAAAAGTAATTGCTCCAGTATGGCTCATTAAACTGAGGCCCACAGCAGTCAAGTTGGTGGTTCTGAACTTAATGGAAGCTACTTTTGTGGTCAACCATTTAATTGTTCACTGGAACTATTTCAATAAAATGTCTTTTATTCACACCTCATTGACCGCACTCTTGTCCTGAGCTTTGACACCTCCCAGCATCCTCAAGGCATTCTCTGCTCCTTCCGACACTGCCCGCTCGATCCGATAGTGGTGTCTCAGCTCCTCGATGTGCATTTCAGTGTGTGATAATTCAGAAGTGCCTAGGCAGAATAGCATCACACAATTAGAATAATCTTTTTTATACTGAAGGCTCCCATACACTTTAGATTACAGGGGTTGTACCAAGATTGAAAGTTATCCCCTATCCGTAGGGGGTCCGACGGCTTGGACAACCACCAATCCTGAGGATGAAACTCTGAAGAGTTCTGTGAGAATACAGCCTAGGTCAGATATGAATCCACCTCTGCTCTATTCAGAGTCTATGGGACTGCCAGGAATAAGCGAGTACATAATGGTTCCAAAGAGAAAGAATAAAGCACCATGTTCTAAGGATTGCTGGGTATCTCCAGTGGTCGGACCCCAGCGATTGTGAATTTATAAGTTCCAAACTTGATGCAACCCCTTTACAGTTGGCCAAATATGGTGATTTTGGTGGGACTAGTAGACCACCCATTGTGTATGGGAACCACCCTACAGATGATGTAAGGGGAGAATAGGATTGGGCGGTGTGAACTCTACTTCTGATCCTATTCTTTCCATGGTATCTACAACGGCACCAGTTTAGGCTGGCAGTGGCCTACTACACTCTCCCCATAGAGATCACAAGAATGCTCAGTTGAGCTAAGTATGGGTGCAGAGGCGAGTTCACCGCAATGAAATTCTCCCTGTGAACTGTGATGAACTCACCTCTGCACCGTGAGACTTTTTCTCACTGTGTTAGCGGGGATCTCACCGAGGTCGCCGCAGTTCAGGGTCCCAGCTGGGGACACAGCCTCAGTGACTGGAGGTAACCACGATGACGTCACCGCTAGTCACTGATGCTGCTCATTCCTCAGTGATTCTCTGCCTGGACGGTCGCATCTTGGCACCGTCCAGGTTGAAAACTATTTATCCCCCAGACATGAATTATGGTGTGGGACAGAACGACGGACAGGTGAGGGATATCATTGTTTTTTATTTTATTACCAAAGATGAGGGCTTCGGTGGAATTAGGCGTTAGGTGAGTATAACTGTGTTTGTTATTTTTAAATATAAATGGAAAACTGTGTTTTTGTTTTATTTCAAATAAAGGCCTTTATACTTGCTGTGTCTTTATTTACAATATACAGTGAAGGAAATAATTTTTTGATCCCTTACTGATTTCGTAAATGTGCCCACTGACAAAGACATGAACAGTCTATAATTTTAAGGGTAGGTTAATTTTAACATTGAGAGATAGAATATCAAAAATAAAATCCAGAAAATCACATTGTATAAATTATATCAATTTATATGCATTTTGCAGTGAGAAATAAGAATTTGATCCCCTACCAACCATTAAGAGTTCTGGCTCCTACAGACCAGTTAGATGCTCCTAATCAACTCATTACCTGCATTAAAGACAACTGTCTTACATGGTCACCTTAATAAGAGACTCCTGTCCACAGACTCAATTAATCAGTCAGACTCTAACCTCTACAACATGGGCAAGACCAAAGAGCTTTCTAAGGATGTCAGAGACAAGATCATAGACCTGCACAAAGTTGGAAAGGGCTACAAAACCATAAGTAAGACGCTGGGTGAGAAGGAGACAACTGTTGGTGCAATAGTAAGAAAATGGAAGAAATACAAAATGACTGTCAATCAACATCGATCTGGGGCACCATGCAAAATCTCACCTCGTGGGATATCCTTGATTATGAGGAAGGTGAGAAATCAGTGTAAAACTACACGGGGGAACTTGCTAATGATCTCAAGGCAGCTGGGACCACAGTCACCAAGAAAACCATTGGTAACACATCACGCCGTAAAGGTTTAAAATCCTGCAGAGTCCACAAGATCCCCTGCTCAAGAAGACACATGTGCAGCCCATCTGAAGTTTGCCAATGAACACCTGGATGATTCTGTGAGTGACTTGGAGAAGGTGCTGTGGTCAGATGAGACAAAAATTGAAGTCTTTGGCGTTAATTCAACTCGCCGTGTTTGGAGGAAGAGAAATGCTGCCTATAAGCAAAAAAAACACTGCCCCCACTGTCAAGCATGGCAGTGGAAACATTTTGTTTTGGGGGTGTTTCTCTGCTAAGGGCACAGGACTCTTCACCGCATTGGATGGAGCCATGTACTGTAAAATCCTGAGTGACAACCTCCTTCCCTCCGCCAGGACATTAAAAATGGGTCGTGGCTGGGTCTTCCTGCAAGACAATGACCCAAAACATACAGCCAAGGTAACAAAGGAGTGGCTCAAAAAGAAGCACAATAAGGTCATGGAGTGGCCTAGCCAGTCTCCAGACCTTAATCCCATAGAAAACGTATGGAGGGAGTTGAAGCTCTGAGTTGCCAAGCGACAGCCTCAAAATCTTAATGATTTAGAGATGATCTGCAAAGAGGAGTGGAGCAAAATTCCTCCTGACATGTGCGCAAACCTCATCATCAACTACAAAATACTTCTGACTGCTGTGCTTGCCAACAAGGGTTTTGCCACCAAGTATTAAGTCTTGTTTGCCAGAGGAATCAAACACTTATTTCTCACTGCAAAATGCAAATAAATTTATATAATTTATACAATGTGATTTTCTGGATTTTACTTTTTATATTCTGTCTCTCAGTGTTAAAAGTAACCTACCCTTAAAATTATAGACTGTTCATGTCTTTGTCATTGGACAAACTTACAGAATCAACAAGGGATCAAATAATTATCTCCTTCACTGTAAATAAAGGATTAGTAATGGATAGGTGTCTTATAGACGCCTCTTCATTGGTAAGACGTTGGCTTGATGCCACGGGACAATACAAAGGTGACATCAACCCCACAAATATGAACCTCACTTGCCACTGCTACAGGGCAAGTGGGAATAGCCGGGCAAAGCGCCAGAATTGGTGCATCTATTAGATGTGCCTTTTCTGGGCAGCAGTGGGCTGCTATTTTTAGGCTGGGGGGAGTCAATATCCATGGCTTCTTACCAGCCTGAGAATACCAGCCCCCAGTTGTCTGTTTTAGCAAGGCTGGTTGTCAAAAATTTTAAAAATCGGAGTGGGGACCCTCTATTCTTGATAACCAGACTTCCTAATGCTGACAGCTGAGGGTTGCAGCCCCCAGCTGTGAGTTTTGCCTTGCTGGTTATCAAAAATACAGGGGAACCGATGTCGTCTTTTTTTTTAAATTATTTATTTACAGCGCAGGTGCCGGCTGATGAATACTCCCATCAGTCGCTCCTGCTCTCGCTGGTATTAGCAGCAACAGGCGTCAGCTGATGGGAGCGGTAGTCCCATCAGCCGACACCAGTGACTGGAGGTAAGCTTTATACCTCCAATCACAGCTGTGAGCTCATGCTGTCTTTTGACAGCGTGGGAACCGCGGCTGTCTGACCAGCGGTGACAATTTTACCACCGATCAGATGCGGTGTTTGCCGCTCTGTCATGCACATGACAGCATGGCAAACATTGGATGTTCAGGGCCCCCATTCAAGTGAATGGGGTCCAGGTACTATTCTGGTAACCAAACTCGAACTTTTTGTAACTGTTTGGCCGAACCCGCTGGACCCAAACAGCCAGGTGTCCGCCCATCTCTAAACGTCACAGCTCAAAAAAAATCAGAAATAACAAAAGGAGTTTAGCTCAATGGAATAAAATCTAGCTAAAAAGGACCATAAAAAAAATGCTCACTTTGACAAGTTGTGTGCTTGCAGGCACAACTCTGTTTAGCACAAATAGTTTGAACAATCAATGAACCTGGCTACGGCTTCACCAACTAGACAAGCACCTTCAGGCTCCAAGGTAAACTACAGTGATGCTTAAAAGTATGTCAAAATACTTGACTTTGTAACATTTTAAATGAGCAAAATGGTCCAATATCTCATGTCTGTAAGTGCGGATGTGAACCTTTAAGATTAGCTGATAAGCTGAAGCAAAATTCAAACAATTTGGTGTTTTCAAACAATTTGATGACAACCAGGTGTAAGTACAGTAGATGACCTGTTTATTTAAAGAGCCAGTATCAAAATCTGATCTTCACAATACATGTTTGTGGAAGGGCATCATGGCATGAACAATTGAGATTTCTGAGGACCTGAAAAGAAAAGTTGTTGATGTTCATCAGGCTGGAAAAGGTTACAAAACAATTTCTAAAGCGTTTGAACTCCACAAATACACAGTCAGACAGATTGTGTACAAATGGAGAAAATTCAAGATCATTATTAATCTCCCCAGGAGTGGTCAACCAACAAAGATAATATCAAGACTAAAGCCCCCGTCTCACGTAGCGATATCACTAGCGAGATCGCTGCTGAGTCACTAGTTTTGTGACGCAGCAGCGAGCTCACCAGCGATATCGCTGTGTGTGACATTCAGTGACGATCAGCCCCCCTGCCGGGTATCGCTAATCGTCGCTGAATGTCCTGGACATTTTTTTGATCGCTGGTCTCCCGCTGACAGGCACGCATCGCTGCGTGTGACAGGCGGGAGACCAGCGATCCGCTGGTAACCAAGGTACACAGCGGGTTTCCAGGCGTGGGGCTGTGCCTAGAAACCCGCTGTGTACCTTGGATACCAGCTCCCTGAATCAGGGAGCTGGTAACCAAGGTACACAGCAGGTTTCTAGGCACTGCGCAGCCCCTGGAAACCCGATGTGTACCTTGGTTACCAGCTCCCTGCATCAGGGCACTGGTATCCAAGGTACACTGCGGGTAACTAAGCGATGTTACCCGCAGTGTCGCTTGCACTGATCGCTGCCTGAGCTGCCTGTTTGGCAGCTCAGCAGCGATAATGTAGTGATACACCAGCGATCCTGATCGTTGTCGGGATCGCTGGTGTATCGCTATGTGAGACCCAGCCTTAAAGCATATAATAGTCTGCCAGTTCACAAAGAAACCCAAGGTAACCTTTAAGTAACTAAAGGCCTCTCTCAAAAAATAATGCATTTCCTTATCAGGAGAACACTTAACAACAATGGTGTACATGGCAAGATTGTAAGGAAAAAGCTTTCTAAAATAATATTGGTGATCATCTGCAGTTTGCTAAAGATCACATGGACAAGCCAGAAAGCTATCGGGCAATGTGTTTTGAACAGATGAGACCGAAATAGAGCTATTTGGTTTAAATGAGGAGCGATGTGTTTGAAGAAAGAAAAACATTGCATTATAAAATCATCATGCCATCTGTATAACATGGTGGTGGTAGTATCATGGTTTGGGCTTGTTTTGCTACATTGGGTCAGCACAGCTTGGAATCATTAATAGAACAATAAATTCTGAATTATACCAGCACATTCTAAAAGAAAATTTATTTCAGAACATCTGTCCAGGAGCTGAATCTCAAGAGAATGTGGATTGGGCAGCAAGACCATGACCCAAAGAACACAAGTTGTTCTACAAATGAATGGTTAAAGAAAAATAATTTTGAAATTTTAGGATGGTCAAGCCACAGTCTTGACCTTAATTCTACAGAAATATTGTGGGAATACTAGAAGAGAACAGTTAATGGGAGTTAATGGGAGTCCTCCAAGCTGATGTGCAGGACTGATTGACAATTTTATGGAAACGTTTAGATGCAGTTATTGCTGGGGTCATACTAGATACAAGGCTGAAAGCAAAGGTTCACATACTTTTACTCACAGATATGTGATATTGGATCACTTTCTTCTTTTAAAAAGGATGACAAAATCTAATATTTTTTACACATTTGTTTGTTTTGCTATATATTGCTATATTGCTGTATATATACATATATACAGTGCCTTGCAAAAGTATTCGGCCCCCTGGAAGTTTCCCACATATCATGCTACAAACATAAAGATACCAAATGTAAATTTTTGGTGAAGAATCAACAACAAGTGGGACACAATTGCGAAGTTGAACGAAATTTATTGGTCATTTAAAATTTTTGTGGAAAAACAAAAACTGAAAAGTGGGGCGTGCAATATTATTCGGCCCCTTTAACTTAATACTTTGTTGCGCCACCTTTTGCTTCGATTACAGCTGCAAGTCGCTTGGGGTATGTCTCTATCAGTTTTGTACATTGAGAGACTGAAATTCTTGCCCATTCTTCCTTCGCAAACAGCTCGAGCTCAGTGAGGTTGAATGGAGATACGTTTATTTGTGAGCCATTCCATTGTAGATTTTGCTTTATGTTTTGGGATCATTGTCTTGTTGGAAGACAAATCTCTGTCCCAGTCTCAGGTCTTTTGCAGACTCCAACAGGTTTTCTTCAAGAATGGTCCTGTATATGGCTCCATCCATCTTCCCATCAATTTTAACCATCTTCCCTGTCCCTGCTGAAGAAAAGCAGGACCAAACCATGATGCTGCCACCACCATGTTTGACAGTGGGGATGGTGTGTTCAGGGTGATGAGCTGTGTTGCCTTTCCTCCAAACATATCGTTTGGCATTGTTGCCAAAAAGTTCGATTTTGGTTTCATCTGACCAGAGCACCTTCTTCCACATGTTTGGTGTCTCCCAGGTGGCTTGTTGCAAACTTTAAACAACACTTTTTATGGATATCTTTGAGAAATGGCTTTTCTTATTGCCACTCTTCCATAAAGGCCAGATTTGTGCAATGTACAACTGATTGTTGTCCTTTGGACAGACTGTCCCACCTCAGCTGTAGATCTCTGCAGTTCATCCAGAGTGATCATGGGCCTCTTGGCTGCATCTCTGATCAGTCTTCTCCTTGTTTGAGATGAAAGTTTAGAAGGATTGCCGGGTCTTGGTAGATTTGCAGTGGTATGATACTCCTTCCATTTCAATATGATCACTTGCACAGTGCTCCTTGGGATGTTTAAAGTTTTGGAAATCATTTTGTATCCAAATCCAGCTTTAAACTTCTCCACAACAGTATCACGGACCTGCCTGTTGTGTTCCTTGGTCTTCATGATGCTCTCTGTGCTTCAAACAGAACCCTGAGACTATCACAGAGCAGGTGCATTTATACGGAGACTTGATTACACACAGGTGGATTATATTTATCATCATTAGTCCTTTAGGACAACATTGGATCATTCAGAAATCCACAATGAACTTCTGGAGTGAGTTTGCTGAAAGTAAAGGGGCCGAATAATATTGCACGCCCCACTTTTCAGTTTTTGTATTTCCACAAAAATTTAAAATAACCAATAAATTTCGTTCAACTTCACAATTGTGTCCCACTTGTTGATTCTTCACCAAAAATTTACATTTGGTATCTTTGTGTTTGAAGCATGATATGTGGGAAAAGGTTGAAAAGTTCCAGGGGGCCGAATACTTTTGCGAGGTACTGTCTCTAATAAAGTTTACCTGCTCCTCCCGCGGACGTCTCCTGGGTTGCCCTTCGGATCTGAATGCGCAGGATATGGATCTTTTTGTCACTGTCGGACAACATCTGCTGAGCAGCTGAAAGCAGCTTCTTATCCTGTAATACAAAGAGATTAAATCTGAGGGTAAAGCAAAAATCAAAGTTTAGTCATTTTGATGGGTTTACTCAGATATTGGCAATTTTTGTATTAATTAGTGACATTGAATTTTGGAAAAGTGACAGCACAGTATTAGCTTCTCAGATGTTATGATTCGTGGAGGGGTAGTGGTCCATACACTGACAGAAAGCCCTCCACTAAACCATTCTTTCTCCAGCGATTTGGCCTTTTATGCAGGTGTGCTTACCAACACAAATGATGACAGAGAGAGAACAATCTGAAATACTACACAATAACTTCCTTTTTAACATATATTTATATTGATGTATAGGTGTGGGAAAGTTGATGTGTGTGAGGTCTCTCAACTCTCACCCAATACGTATTGGAGGAAATAAAAATCAGACATTTTTCAGTGCCTGATGTTTTTATTCTTCTGTGACACCTTTAGCAGTGGGTTATTCCCCTTTCCTAATTGAGAGCACACACATGCGTGGCCAAAAGGAGTGTATATGTGTATAAGGGAGTTGGGACAAACAGAGCATCTGTTCAAATGATCCTTCTGGAGTTGTCTATTGGTCATGAGTGGATTGACACAAGGAATGTGACACTTGTGGCCCATGTCCTGGATTCATCTGTGTGTGGTGGCTCTTGAAGCAATGACTCCAGCAGCAGTCCACTCCTTGTCAATCTCCCCAAAATTTTTGAATGGCCTTTTCTTAACAATCCCTTCAAGGCTGCGGTTATCCCGGTTGCTTGTGCACCTTTTCTACCACACTTTTTCCTTCCACTCAACTTTCCATTAATATGCTTGGATACAGCACTCTGAACAGCCAGCTTCTTTAGCAATGACCTTTTGTGGCTTACCCTCATTGTGTAGTGTGTCAATGACTGCCTTCTGGACATCTGTCAAGTCAGCAGTCTTCCCCATGATTGTGGAGCTACTGAAATAGACTAAGGGACCTTTTTAAACACTTAGGAAGCCTTTGCAGGTGTTTTTTGTTAATTACTCTAATTTACTGAGATAATGACTTTTGGGTTTTCATTGGCTGTAAGCCATAATCATCAACATTAGCAGAAATAAACACCTGAAATAGATCACTGTGTGTAATGACTCTATATAATAAGTGAGTTTCACTTTTTGTATTGAAGAACCGAAAGAAATTAACTTTTTGATGATATTCTAATTTTGTGAGAAGCACCTGTAGTAAATATGCATGTCCGTCTTAAGACAGTACCATCTGTATCATAGTACTATTTAATAAGTGACTATAAGGATTATTACTGAGATAAAATGTTAGGATAAATTCACAGAGTTAAAGAGATTGTCCGGATAGACCATCAGATTAGAAGAATGGTGCTTAGTAATTAGTGATGAGCGAACGTGTTCAGATAAGGTGTTATCCGAGTGACTTCGGCGTGCTTGAATAATATGTTTGAGTCAATGCAGCTGCATGTCTAACAAACAGGCAATGCTTGCATGTGTTACAGCTGTTTAACAGCCGCCATATATGCAGCCGCGGGGACTCAAACATATTTTTCGAGCACTCCGAAGACACTTGGTTACCCTAATATCGCTACCTAACTACACTATCTTTTCCTACTTATCTTATATGCCAAGCCCTAATCTATGTCTTACCTTATGGTATCCTCTACTGTACACTACTAAATTGTGCATTACCTTTACATTACTTATATACTATGCATATTACACTTCACATGACACAAGTCGACCCAGTGTTTCAGAAGTTTAGGAATGAACGGGAAACGAGACAGGTCTGTAGATAGCAGTTCTGGTTGAGGGATGTTTTTGTAAGTAATGGGTGTATGTTGGTGTGTTTGAAGATGGAGGGAAAGGTAACAGATGAGAGAGATTAAATATCTTAGTTAAGTGAATGGTGACAGACAGGGAAAGGGATTGGAGGAGATGTGAGGGAATAGGGTTACTGGTGCAGGTAGTAGGGCGAGAAGATGCAAGAAGCCTGTTAACTTCTTCTGTGACTGGTTCAAAGACAGAGAGTGAGCTAAATGAAGTGCAGAAGATAAGGCCTCTTTCACACATCCGTTTTTTGCCGTCAGGCACAATCCGTCCAAAACCGGGAAGGATGGATTAGGCGCTGATTTTGAAAAAACTGATGCAACGGATCAGGTTTTTTGCCGGATCCGTCCTGAAGTTTTGAACCTGTAAATGCTTGGTACGCATGTCCGGACCGAGGAGAGAGAGAGAGACCTTGGTTTCCAGAATCCGGATCAGTCTTTTGCCGGATTGCACAAAAGACTGATCTGGCACCATAGACTTGTATTGTTTGCGCCAGCCTGATGCGCCGCTTCAGGCGCTATCAGGCGGGTGCGGCAGAAAAAACAAAATGTTGCAGTGACCGTTTTGTCCGGCCGCCGGAATGTACATTTCCGCCGGATCCGGCAAAAAATGGACGCAACGCAAGGACATCCGGCGCAATCCGGCGCTAATGATAGTCAATGACAAAAAAACGCATCCGGCGGTTTAAAAAACCGGATCAGTTTTTTTAAAAAAGCGCCGGATCGCGCCTGACTGCAAAAAACAGATGTGTGAAAGAGGCCTAAGAGAATGCATGATGTTAGAGGATTGGGAGAAATTTTCCTGTTGGGTTTGGTCAATGTTTTCTCTTGAAATAATTGGCCAGATTGTCAGCGCTGAGGTTGGTTGTTGGGAACCTAAACTCTTGGACTGAGGAGGGAATGAAAAGTGTCAAAGAGTCGCTTAGGATTGTAGGATAGTGAGTTGATGAGGGTATTGAAGTAAGCTTGTTTGTAGAAGTGAAGGTCAGAGTTGTATGTTTTAAGCATAAACTTATAATGGAACACATCTGGGATATCAGTAGTTGGCAATTACAAAGGGAGCTGCCAGCAGCAGATCTTGATGATTTACCCAAGTGAACTCAGAGCAGCAGATTATTCCTCAGACATCCAATAAGAACCTCATTGATAACAGACAAGTAGTGTAAGTGTGGGGATTTCTGTGTATGTGGCTATTTCATACTCCATACTCAATAAATTGAAAAGTTTTTAAAATTGTTTTTCCATGTTTAGATGATTGGCAGATCATTAACCTGTGTATCATCCTGTGATTTCTATAATCCACGACTTTTCATCTATTATCTATCTATCTACCTACCTATCGTATGGAGTATATCTATCTAGAGAATAATTTCTCTTCATTTCTTTCTGTGTCACTTTTATTATGTCCACATTTTCCAGCCTACTAACATCTGATCTAAACGAGAATGCCACAACTTCCTTCATCTGTATTGCTGCAATGTGCGCGGCACCCCCACCCTCCGGCTCTCTGTACAGAACAGCGAATCATGAAGCAGCCCAATCACAGGCATTTCCCGTCTGTTTCCTCAAGTCACATTTATAACCTTCCCTTTTATGCTGCCTAAACATGAAAGCTCTGTGTGGGGAGAATTGAGCTATTCTTTGTAGTCTACACATAGGTCACCATTCTGTATTGTGCATCCGTCCCTGCAAATCCCACTCCGGCACAGCAGCCATTTCTGAAGCTCATGAAATAGGCAATCATATAAATGCCGAAAAACCTGTGATATTAATTGCTGTCCGGTATAAGTATATAACCCCCCTGAAAGGGGTAAGGCGCAGCCCGCTTCCATATAAGCCGTATATTCCCTCATGGCCAACATGTAGTATCATGCCAATCAAATATTATTTTGCTTGTGGGCAAAATACCAAATTTATGATGTTAAAGGGGCTTTCCAGAAAAGGTATGTAATCTTCTAAAGTTCTTCATCAATTCCTCACCATTTTCAAGATCTCTGCTTGCTGCCAGATCAGGGGAGTATTCCCATTCACAGAAGAACCTACAACTGCTTCTCACAAAATTAGAATATCATCAAAAAGTTAAT
>VIAB01007879.1:15396-34660 GCA_009801035.1 Oophaga pumilio
CTGAAATAAATTAACTTTTTAATTATATTCTAATTTTGTGAGAAACACCTGTATATGGCCGCCATGGGAGCCTTCAGCAGGCTCCCGGCTGGCATCACAACCCATCGGCACCTTGCCATTGCACATGTACTGGAAATCCGTTTATTAAATGCCACTGTGAAGTTACTGACAGCAACGTTTAAATGGATAAAGAGCAGTGATTGGAGCTAACTAAATAGAAGAATCTGCCGGGCCTAGTGCAGGCTCAGGTCCTGATCTCGCTCCATACAGGTGAAACAGACATCATAAGATGTATTATTATGTATTATTACCTCCTACATCGGGAAGAGGTTAAAAACTCAAGAAAGTAAACAGTATATTTGCAAAACTAAAAGAAAAACTAGAGATAAGGCTGTCAGTTTTTTTCTCATATCTGAAACTCGGTCCTTGTTTTTTTCAGTGTATTGGGTCCATTTTCGGTCTGTGTGTCGGTTTTTACAATCCTTGTTGGATCCGTTTTTTTTGTAGGAAGAAAATTTTTCTTTGCTTCTCCTAGCCATTAAATAGTAAAATACGGACATCAGAGCCCACACACAAGGTTCTTTTCATGAGACCATTAATTTGCATTGGTGAGTTTGACTCACAACACGCATGAGAGTAGGACATGTCTCCCTTTTTCGGTCGGTAAAAGGACATCGATTGTCATGAGTCCGTGATCTATCAGCAAAAAATAAAAGTTATCACACGGAACAAAAAAACTGATATGCAAAACAGCCCTAACTGATGCTTCCGACACAGGGAGACAATGGATATTTATGAAAAAGAAATACGCTTGACATCTTATAAGGGACCATGGTAAGTTTAAGGGCTCACTCACATTGCCGTATTGTTATGTGGGAGAATCGGTCCGATTATGCTAATGGCACTTGGCTCGAGCTCTGTCAGAGTTTGATCTGAGTGTCACCTGAGTGTGATCTGATTCCCTCGCATGAGAGAGCACAGGCGTGGAGAAGATGGAGAACTTCATTTCTCCATCTTCTCCATTGTCTCTGTGAGCATACATCAGACTGCTGAATAGGTATGAGAAAAAAATCGCAGCTCTGCACTGCCCCATAGCAAAACATTGGGTCGAGTGCTATCTGATAAAACATCGGATGGTACTCGGCCGTGTTGTATGCCAGTGTACGTGTACCCTTAGCTTGGGCATGAATTGACTATATGTTTTATTTGATGCCTTGAGGTATGGTTATAAATTTGTAGATAAATCTAAGAAATCAGACTCTGTCAAGAACAAGGGACAACTGGGTATGACCCACTCTGGTCAATATTTTCTAAAATCCCACTTTGCACTCCACCAACGCTCCATTCTTGCACCAACTTCAGCAAAACATAGTACCAAGCCAATAAGGTAAAACATTTCCAGAAGGCCACCTCTTTCAAAGGACTACCAGCTTGTCAAGACCAGATTTACTGCAAAAGTTTTAGTTCCACCAAATACTATATTACACATACAGGCCATCGTCTTTGAGAAGACCACCACAGATGACCACTGTTCATTGCAACTTTGAGAGGTCATCTCAAAGAGCTTTCATTATAGCTGTGGCTTCAGACACGTCTGATCTAAACTTACCTTAACTGAACCATTATTGTACATCTGGATCATATTTTCTGCTCCTTGTCTCACTCGCATCTCAATACCCAACTGGCGTTCTAATCGGGACACACGAATGTGCTGGGCCTGACACAGGACGCCTAAGGAAAGTGGGTTACCTAAAAAAGGAAGAAGAAAAATAGAAATTTGTTTTTTCTTAGAAGACAGGTTAGGTTTTAGGTAGAGATGAGTGAATCAATTTGAATTTCTGTTGAATTTAGAAAATTTGCTGGAATTTGCGAAATCAAACAATTGGTAATTTAATTTACCCATGTCGACAAAAAATGCCTGCGCCACTTCACATAAAGAAGAAGACTGCAACAGTCAGAGAAGATGCACATGACCTTAGGTGAGGTCGCATTGGTTACTCCATAACGTCTTGCATCAATCACATCACATGGTATAACATAGTAAATCAAGAGGGACTGTCATAGCCTGTATAAAAGACGAGGCAGGAAATGCAGCAGCCATTTTCTGGCGAATCTGGATAGTGGGAGGATGTTATAGTGCATAGCAATATGTAAACAGAGATAGGAAGTGAAAGCCCTAAAACATTGGAAAAATACTTCAGACAGAAATGTGATGTACTACTGCAGCAATGAAGAAGATGAGTGTAGTAGTCTGAATAATACAGAAATTCAATTTATAGGATGAGAAATATATAGGAAACGTGCCTTAAAACTCTCAGTAATCACTACATAAAGTGTATGACAGGACAGCAGTGAAAAACAGCTACTATCCATTTACCCATATATGTTGAGGTCATTTTGACATTACTAAGACTGTGTAGTGCTTGAAAGGTGTTTAATATAGTCTTACGAGACCTCAGACTGTTACACACACATCTTTTCAGGATAATAAGAGGCTTTGCAGTGCGATTTGCTGTTACCTGAATTTTTGGGAAAAATTTGTTGCGGCTTGTGAATTTGAATTTCAAAAGATTTACTCATCTCTAGTTTTAACCCATCTGTTCATGTGTATGTCTTGGAGATAAGATTCAGCCGATGTGTCTCACTTCCCCTTCTGAAATAACATGCACCCCAAAAAACATTGTATCTATGCTCAGCTTAAAGAACAGCATTACCTGCATTACCTGACTTTTCTTTTGGTGATGTAGGAGAGACATCAAGTTCTTCCAGTTCCTGTTTCAAGCTGTCCAGTCTTCTCTCACACGTCCTAAGCATGGTCTCTACATGCCCCAGGTTCTTACGTTCTGTGGTTGCTCTCAGGAGCCTCTCTGCTCCTTCCTTAATCCTCAGCTCCCTGCAGATTTCCCTGCGCAGGCGTTCTCTCTCATGTTCTACTCCCTGTTGATCCCCCTTGTCACACTCCATGCCTGGCAGGTCTCCTCCATCTATTCCCTGAAGCTCCTCACTCTGATCTCCAATACTGGACCTTTCCTCTCTCGCTGCTTGCATCCCACCTCTTTCTTTGGGCCCCTGCTCCATAATGTCACCACATGGAGCACAGACATTAACCTGTAAAAAGAAACAACAGTTCAGCTGAATAGGAATACAACATTACAGATAGTGGGAATACACTATGAGTTGGTAAGACACAAAAACCTTAGGATGACCTTGAGATGGAGCTGAACTGCTTTATCAGGTAGACCTGCACATGAAATTAGGCCATTGTGCCAGGATGAACAATCAAAAGAGAGCACCACAACCCTTTGTGCTTCTGTTGAGGCCCTAGAGACATTTATGGCCTACCCAATGTTTTTCCTGAAAACCCTCTGTGTAATTCCATGATAGACTATTACGGTATATTGACCACTCTGACCCCAATCGACACTGAAGATGGAAGTGTACATAGCAATATTCAGTATGCATATGTGGCTAAAAGCTGTGCTTTGTGGCTGTCATACCACCATATATCTTTTGCCTCAATTTTTGCCGCTCTTGCTGCAGTCACCTCATGTAAGAGAGAGCTCTTTATTATTGCTACTATATTGGTGTGCAGAGATATGACTACACATATAAAAATATGAAGGTTATATTGGTTATTAAAATAAGTACCTTTCCTTTAAGATCAAAATCACCAGCCAGTTTTTGGCTCCGTACCGAAGCCTCCACCTGATCCAGGCTCCAGTCCGGAGCCGAAAACCGGTTTGTGATTTTGATCTTAAATAAAAGGTATTCGTTTTAATAACCGCATCTTTACTAACGTCGTTGGCAGCGCACCAACATAACCTTTATATTTGGGAAGGACATGACCACATGAGAAAACTGGTTGCATATCAGGGATCTGATAATGAATGAAGGCATGAAAAAAGGAGGCTATGGCTTAGTACAATTTTTTTAACAGCAGATAACTACAAATATAAATAATATTTCAGTTATATTCCTGGATGTTTAGCCATTAGTTAAAAACAGAAACCCATGAGCCCTGCACACAGTGAACAAGCCTGTAGAGACACTGTTCACATCCCCAGAAGACCGAAAACACAAAAAAAAGCACAGTAAAACCAAAAATACTCTGTTGCAAAAAGAATATAACAGTAAACGGCAAGTACCAATAAAAAAAAATAGGAAAACAAGGGTATTTGGTTAACACGTTTTTTGCAAAAAATGTATATACCCCTTAAACCTCGGAGCTTTTTTCGGTTTTGCGTTTTCGTTTTTCGCTCCCCACCTTCCCAGAGCCATAATTTTTTTATTTTTCCATCAATATGGCCAAGTGAGGGCTTATTTTTTGCGGGACGAGTTGTACTTTTGAACAACCCCATTGGTTTTATCGTGTAGTGTACTTGAAAACGGGAAAAAAATTCCAAGTGCGGTGAAATTGCAAAAAAAGTGCAATCTCACACTTGTTTTTTGTTTGGCTTTTTTGCTAGGTTCACTAAATGCTAAAACTAACCTGCCACTATGATTCTCCAGGTCATTACGAGTTCATAGATACCAAACATGTCTAGGTTCTCTTATATCAAAGTGGTGAAAAAAAATTCCAGTTTGCTAAAAATAGAAAAAAAAATTGCGCCATTTTCCGAGACCCGTAGCGTCTCCATTTTTCATGATCTGGGGCAGGGTAAGGGCTCATTTTTTGCATGCCGAGCAGATGTTTTTAAGGATATGATTTATGCGCAGATCCGTTCTTTTGATCGTCCATTATTGCATTTTAATGCAATGTCGTGGCGACCAAAAAACGTAATTCTGGCGTCTTGATTTTTTTTCTCGCTACGCCGGGTTAATCCTTTTTTTTTTATTGATAGAGCGGGAGATTCTGAACTCGGCAATACCAAATATGTGTATGTGTGATTTTTTTTTATTGTTTTATTTTGATTGGGGCGAAAGGGGGGTGATTTGAACTTTTAGGTTTTTTTTATTTTATTTTTAATTTTTAAACTCTTTTTTCTTTTACTTTTGGCATGCTTCAATAGCCTCCATAGGAGGCTAGAAGCATGCACAACTCGATCGGCTCTGCTACATATGGGCGATGAGCAGATCGCCTATATGTAGCAGATTTACTGCATTGCTATGAGCGCCGACCACCGAGCGGCGCTCACAGCAATGTGCCGGCAACAACCATAGAGGCCTCTATGAGACCTCTGGTTGTCAAGGCAATGAGTCGCCGACCCCCGATCATGTGATGGGGTCGGCGATGCGCTCACTTCCGGCCCGGCGGCCGGAAGCGCTAGTTAAATGCCCGCTGTCAGCTTTGACAGCGGGATTTAACTAGTTAATAGGCGCTGGCGGATCGCGATTCCGCTCGCGCCTATTGCGCGGCTTTGAGGTGGGCTCACCACCGGAGCCCACCTCAAAGCGGGGGATACTGCCAGCTGACGTACTATTCCGTCAGCTGGCAGTAAGGGGTTAAGCCGCTCTACCAATCGTCAAGGTATACCCGTATTAGAGCAGTCCCTGACTAGTGTATGTAATCCCTATCTGATGTATTTAAAAACCTAGTCATATGTATATGTTTAGCCATTAGTAGCTATTGCATCTGATGATTGTGAAATTTGACTGTGAATTTTGCGATGTCTGCGCTAGAAAATAACTTACAATTTTTCATAAATGCTGACGAAGAACCTGAGGAATGTGCTCCAGAGACAGTGAGGGCACCAGGCCTCTGATCTTACTTGGATATTGGGACTATAAAACTTTCACACCATTAATTTAATAAAATTAAGAATTCATTGTCTGATCTCAGTTTGTTTATTTAAATGTCCATTTATTATACCATGTCTCTGTTTTTTGTGCCTATATACCGTGCCTGAGGGAGGGACCTAAGAAGTCTTGAAATCTTGCTTTATAACATCATTTATTTCATTTTTGTTAGCCATTAAAAGGTATAATAACTACAAGATTACCTTGTTTTTCACACTGAGAGCGTTATTTTTTCATCTGGCTAACACGGTACCAAACCACTTTTTTTCTTTTAACTACAAAATTATCCACTTTTTTTATGGACAAATCAAGTGTTGTAAAATCTGAATATTTCTGCTCCTATACACACATTTTCCTGGAATCTTTCTTCTCAGCTTAAAACAATCTACAGTCATACTCTTTAATGAGCCTAGAATGAGTATTGAAATATTTCAGAGGTTAAAAATACTTCATAACGGAGGCAGCCATGGTTGATCTACCTAATCGTGTTAAGACCATCATTGTGACCTTCAAAACATTTTCACTTCAATATTTTGGAGCGAATTTTACGGGTGTGATGTCAGAGACCGTGACCAGCTAGACAAACATCGTATGTTTACCTGGAAGTTTCCCTTACAGAAGAACCATTGTGTGTATAAAGGTTTTTCATATGTTTCAGACATTTACTGAACGGTGGTGCAGAGAGTTCCTATTACCTGCAAATGTAAGGGTCCTAGTTTCATCACAGACTATACTAGGTACAACTGTTATCTGTGACACGTATAGCACTCATGCGCGAAAAATGGACGTGAGCATACGTAGCAGATTCAGCAAGTCAATAACAAAAAGAAAAACAAAACACGGTAGAAACAGTACAGATGTCATGTGAAACCCAAGTGTCCAACAAATTTAGGACTATCAACTTTGCTCACCTACATTTCCTTTCCTGGCTTACCATACTCCAGTTATGTAAATGAATCCCAGAAATGAGGAAACACGGGAGCTACTGTAAAGACAATTGTAATATTAGGATAAGTCTGACATCCATATGGTTATCTTTGTACAAAACGCCATAAAAATTAGATTTTTTTCGTAGCAGGAACCAACGCTGAGGAGTTCTATCTCTTGGAAAAGAGAAAGTATCATGCTTGACATTTAGACCTGGTTACTCCAAGCTTCAAAAGAAGGGCAGATGGACCTCTGAGAACCAAAGTGAACAATCCCCATTCCCTATATTAAGGGAAAATGCAAGAAAATGAACTATTTAATATTCATTGTACTTGTCCTATTCTAAACTCATTGTCCAGTTACAGACTGAAATTAACTTAGTAATATGACAGGCGGTCCTACAAAGTTTTTTCATGGCTCCTCTGAAATGTCTCATAACTTGATGTTGCTAAATGTAGACTTGGTTTATGGTCTAAATCAGGGTTTTCTCATTTTTTTTTCTGCTGGGACCAATTTGCTCTTCATATAACACTAAAATAAGCCCAAGAAGAGTTATTTTTGCTAAACCAGAAATTGCAGCTAAAATAAGGATTGTGAAGCTTTAATTACTCTTGGGAAAACGGCCTTCCCTAATGGAGTCTCATTAAAAAGCAGGAGGGACCTTACTGGTGAGGCCATCTTCAAAGTTGGAGAAGCATTGGACCAAAGCAATAGTGCTCAACCGACGGAAAGTTTCCAAATCAGGATCAAAGGGGCCACCTTTGTGAACATCGCATAGTTGATCATAGATGTATCCAACGATAGCAGTGTCTCGACCAATTCATCTGTAATGGCAGGAGTGCTCATAGAATCATAGAATGGTAGAGTTGGAAGGGACTTCTTGAGCCATCTTGTCCCACCCCCTGCTTAAAGCAGGATGCTGTAAGGATCGGAACTAACGCTGGCACATAAGGACTTGGTAATGAAAATGACTCAGGAGTGGTTAGTTACATAGAATTGTATTGTCTGATCTTGGGTCTGATTAAGGATCTGTAATGGGTAATGGGGTCTGAATGAGTTTACGGGTCTAATCTTGAGTCTCAATGAGTTTAAGGGCCTCAGGTCTCAATGATTTAAGAATTCTACAAGGAGTTTGTATATTCTTCCCATGTTTGCATGGGTTTTCTCCAGGTTCTCTGACTTCATAGAATCATAGAATCGTAGAATGGTAGAGTTGGAAGGAACCTCCTTGGCCATCTGGTCCAACCCTGTTATGAATGTTTTAGAAATGAATTCTGAGCAGAAGCTCCCTCTGGTGGTTACAAACAGTACTGAACCATTCATTGAGGATTGGCAATCAGGAATTACAGACTGGCTGGATATAAGCGAGGTTTCCCCCATCATGGTTGCCGGTGATCAATTGTTCTTGTCTCAACTTTGTTTCCTGGTTCACTTGGAAGCTTGCTGAGTCTTGCCTCTTCTCCTGCTCTCAGATAAGATATTTTCTGTTTTTTGTTTTTGTGCTTGCCATTTGCATTTTTCTCTGCATTTCTGTGAGGTTGGCCAGGTTCCCCTCCCGGGGGGCTTGGGCTCCTCTCGGTTCCTCTTGAGCCACTGTTGTTTGTTCATTTGCCTTTTCCAGTTTTTTCTGTGGCTGCGGCTTAGTTTTGTTACACCAGAGAACTAATTTAGGTGGTAGAGGACGTGTGATCTCAGGTGTTTTTGCAATTAGTAGCGTTGGCTTTTTTTTAGGGTTTTTTGGAATTGCAGTAAGTATCCTTCCTATCCTTTTCTGTCTAGGCAGATTGGGCCCCAGCGTTTGCTCATACTATTTTCTGTCTGTATCTGTATTTCCTCTTGTCTAACCGCCATTACATGTTTGGGGGCTTCCTATGTTCTTAGGGGATCTGCTCCGGGGCAGATAGCTTTCCTTTTTCTATCTTTAGGTGTAGTTAGCCTCTCGGGCTGTGACGAGGCGTCTAGGACCAACGTAGGAACGCTCCACGGCTGCCTTTAGTTGTGGTGGTTAGTCAGGGTACTGCAATCCAGTAGATTCCAACCTCTCTGGTGTATTGCCGTTTTTGCCTGCTCTCCTCAGCTACCAAAACATAACACAACCCCCTGCTCAAAACAGGATTCTCTAAATCATCCCAGACAGATGTCTGTCCAGCCTCTGTTTGAAGACTTCCATTGAAGGAGAACGCACCACCTCTCGTGGCAGCCTGTTCCACTCATTGATCACCCTAACTGTCAAAAAGTTTTTTCTAATATCTAATCTGTGTCTCCTCCCATTCAGTTTCATCCCATTGCTTCTAGTCTTTCCTTGTGCAAATGAGAATAAAGATGATCCTTCTACAATGTGACAGCCCTTGAGATATTTGTAGACAGCTATTAAGTCTCCTCTCAGTCTTCTTTTTTGCAAGCTAAACATTCCCAAATCCTGCAACCGTTCCTCATAGGACATGGTTTGCAGACCGGTCACCATTCTGGTGGCTCTTCTCTGAACTTGCTCCAGTTTGTTGATGTCTTTTTTAAAATGTGGTGCCCAAAACTGGACACAGTATTCCAGATGAGGTCTGACCAAAGAGGAGTAGAGGGCAATAATGACTTCACGTGATCTAGACTGTATGCTTCTGCTGATACATCCTAGAATTGTATTTGCCTTTTTTGCTGCTGCATCACACTGCTGACTCATGTTCAGTCTGTGATCAATTAGTATACCCAAGTCTTTTTCACATGTGCTGTTACTTAGCCCTATTCCTCCCAACAATTCATCCTTAAACAATCTAAAGACATAGTGATAGGGAATCTAGATTGTGAGCCCCAAGGGGACAGTGATGATGTCTGTAAAGCGCTATGGAATTAATGGCGCTATATAACCAAGTAAAATAATTTAAAAAAAAAGATAAGTCTGATGTCTCATGACTTTTAGGAATCTGAAATTAGTTTTAATTAATTAGGTGTCTGGTCTGGTTTTCCCGCTAGCAAATAATAATAAATCTGGATGTAAATAATTCTACAAATTTTGCAAAATGTTAGCAAGACGACATTTTACTTCTATACTAAAAAGTAGTTAGGTGCCCAACGTCTAAATATCTGTATATTTGTAGATTTTGTATAAAGAAAATCTAAATCTGCTGATGTCAAAATAGAAAAGTTTAATATACAGTGTATTTTACCACTTTCCTGAACTATACAAGTAAGTACGCCTCCACATATCCTTTTTTTAACAAAAAAACATGTGCAAATGTCAAGTCACTGCAGTGATGAGGAACAAGGCCTCAAGATGAGGCGGCTAATTGATGGTCTCTTGTGGTGAGCTTGTGGTGCTTTTAGATCCCATCAAACAAGGAGAATATAAATGAAAGCACCAAATAAACTGAATCATCACAGATAATTACCATCACCCACAGAATTTCTGACTTCATAATTGAGAGAACTCTCAAGTTTATGGTGACTCAAGTTTGCTAACTTTGTACTTACTAATGAACTAAACTATTTGGCTAGAGGAAACTTCTCTATACTGTATATGACTTCTCGGATTGTAGCTGACTTGTTGGAAGACCACACCTAGCGATACACATTAACAAAGATGATACAAGAGGGCAGCAATAAATTATCATGCTAATGGTGGTGGCCTGTGCTGAACTTACGATTCCTATACACAGTAGATAGCTGTCAGCTGAACCGAACGATAATTCGGCCCATTATTCGTTCGGCAGCTACCTTTACCAATTCCTCCAGATACAGGAGCGCTCCTATGTTCTCTCCAAGAGAGCCTCTGCCAGACGTCCTAGCAAGTGGCTTATCTTGGCCACAACAAAAGGATTATCCCTCCGAAAGCAGACATGCCAGACACGTACCACCCTCCCTCATCATCTATAGGGAGAGTCTTGAGGCCCCCATACACATTAGACTGCCAGCCAAGCTCATCGATATTGGTGTTTTCTGCTGGCGATAGCTTAATGGGCATGGGGACCTTAACTCACAAGCTCTCTACTGTACCAAGCAATAGGGTAAGGTCGCCCCTGAAGAAATTCTGCAAAGACTGATTATAACCTTAACCATAATTTACTGTTTCTTTGTGAAGAGGCAAACACGCATAATAAAAGAAAAATAGAAAGAAATCAGTTCACCACATTGTCAGGATGCAGACAGGGAGTCTCGCACGGAAAGGCCCGAAAGAGGCAAAGCTTCAGTTGAAAGGAGGAGTGGTATTCCAGTGAAAAAAACGCAGTAAAAATCAAAGGAAAACTTTATTAGTCAAAAATTAAAAATGTTCCGATGGTAGAACCACTAACTAACGCGTTGTGACTTAAGAACCATGATTAAGGCTTCTTAAGTTGTCTCAAAACGCGTTGGTTAGTTGTTCTACCATCACAACATTTTTAATTTTTGACTAATAAAGTTTTCCATGAATTTTACTACGTTTGTCTCGGTGGAATACCACTTCTCCTTTCATTTGAAACAGGCATAATAGTTACAACTTCAATGGGCCGCCTGTTGTGTTTTGGTAGCTGTGGAGAAAAAGCAAATACGGCAATACACCAGAGAGGCTGGAACCTATTGAATTGCAGTAACCTGAACTAACCACACAACTAGAGGCAGCCGTGGAGCGTTCCTACGTTGATCCTAGACGCCTCGTCACAGCCTGAGAGATAACTACACCTAAAGGCAGAAAGAGGAAAGCTATCTGCCCCGGAGCAGATCCCCAAAGAAAATAGGATGCCCCCAAACATGTAATGGCGGTTAGACAAGAAGAAGCACGGACACAGACAGAAAATAGAATGAGCAAACGCTGGGGCCCAATCTGTCTAGACAGAAAAGTACAGGAAAGGATTCTCACTGCAATCCAAAAAAAACCCCTAAAAAATACCAACTCTTCTGATTGCAAAAACACCTGAGATCACACGATCTCTACCACCTAAATCAGATCTATGGTGTAACAAAACTAAGCAGCAGCCACTGAAAACACAGGAAAAAGCAAATGAACAAATAACAGTGGCTTGAGATAAACTGAGAGAAGCACAAGCCCCCGGAGGGGACCTGGCTGACCTCCACAGAAGTGCAGGGAACTATGCAAAAAGCAAGCACAAAAAGAAAAGCAGAAAATATCTTATCTGATAGCAGAAGATGCAGGCAAGACTCAGCAAACTTCCAAATGAACCAGGAACCACAATTGAGACAAGAACAATTGATCACCGGCAACCATCATGGGAGGGAACATCCCTTATATCAGACCAGTCAGTGATCCCAGATTGCCATTCCTCGCTGAAAGGTTCAATACTGTCTGTAACCACCAGAGGGAGCCTCTGCTCAGAAACCATCTCTAGCACATTCATAACAGCTGCCTATGTTTTATGATACTCACAGAGAGACACAATTCTTTAAACAGTCTTTAGCAGGAATAGTGCAACAGCAATAAGATCTATGGTGGTGACATTGGCATTGGCCACTTCAAGCACCCTGACGTAACTATCTCACAGTCAGGGGGAACATGTATACAGCGGCTCAGGAGATTTATCCACATCATACCAAGCAGTTGCTATCTGTGACATCATTCATCCAATCCACCTTGGCCAAAACAATTGATTGCTAGCTCAATGAAGGATCAGGCTACAGCTGCTTATTGAAGTCTCTGGAGAAGGTTGAGGAAAGCAGGAGAAGAGTGAAAATCAGAGTGGTAGAGAAAAGTACACGAAAACACACGCATGCTGCTTTTCTTATTTTGCCACAGTGCTGGATTCACAGTTACACTGCTCAGCGCCACTCTATATTGCCCTCCATGTTGCTAAAGCTTCTAAATATGCACTACAAAGACAAAAGAGAGCATGAATCGCTTACATATGTGTATGCTATGTATGGGAAACATCAACGCAGTTAGTCTCCACCAGTAGCTCATAGAAAACTGAAGCATAAAGATAAAACTAAACAGGTGAAAATGTAGAATATAAGTAATATAATGGACACAAAATTCCTCATGTACATACATTACATCTGATTCTGGAGCTGACGAACATATGATACCTTAATTTATTTTTAAATTGAACTGCAGCTGAAGGAGACAAAAGCTACAATATCCTGATATTTTCATGAAAGTCTCCCTTCCTCAGTTGAATAAAGACTATGGAGAACTCCAGATAATTGCTATTAAGCAAAGCACTAACTAGACATAAAAAGGCAGCACACAATGCAACATGGTTGGACTTCTCCACTGGTTGTGTGTAGAATCAGCTCCAATATTTTAGTGGATCTGAACTGCAGTACTAGTCACAACGCATGGATAGAAGTGGCGCTCTTATTCAAAGAAAGCTGCTGTATTTTTGTAATCTTGAAATATCATTCAGTTTTATATGGAAATGACCACAAAAATTGTGATGTAAGAATTATAAAACCCATTTTAATTGACGATGTAGGTTTATTTCTCTAGAAAAGAGACAGAAACAATTACTCACTATGAACGATGTAGGTTTATTTCTCTAGAAAAGAGACAGAAACAATTACTCACTATGAAAGAAAGCACAAAGTAGTGTAACCCAACTTCTTTCATGCTCTAAGTAGAAAAGAACACAGCCTTTAAAGTTATCTATACCTACAACCAGGCTTGGACTGGACAACAGGGAACAGGTGAATCCCCCGGTGGGCCCCTGCATAATCAGTGTTTGGCACAGTGTGCTTAAGGCAACATGAGAAGCATCTTGTCATTTATTTAACAAATTACCCAGTAAATTAGAATATACACTGATGAGAAAAAGGGTAACAATGTTTTGAACTTTTGACTTTCAGACTCCATATCTCACCATCCACTACTGTCATGTCCCTGCATTGTTACTATTTTGCGTCTAGTGGTGAAAAAATCATTTTCTTCCTGTACACTACAAATTACAACCTATTCTCACATTCATTCCGTCTTCTTCCATCTGTCATGGTGCTCACATGATGCAGTTTGGTAATTTTCTTGGCCAATAGGCCGCTATCGATGAGCTGGATGATGCTGTTTCTCTTTACTTGGGAAATCTTCTTCATTGCGGCTCCTCGACTCTAACCAGTGACCTTCTACTTGGGAATCAACCTAATAACACACTGAGCTATTAGGGGATGTGAGGACAGGTTGTAATTTGTAGAATTCAGGAAGAAAAAGATGTTCCCACCACCAGGAGCAAAACAGTAACAATGCAGTGACATGACAAGTATCTGTACATACTGTAACTAATCATATGCTAAATAGTCATTTTACCACGGTGCTGAGGTCACAGGAGTTCAGCTGTCAGTGAGCATAGGCTCAGTGACGTCACCCCCAGTCACTGAGCCTGTGCGCGCTGCTTCCATTCATTCCCCAGTAGTTTACAGCCGGAGCGGACGCATTAGCACCGCTCCGGCTGTAAACTGATTAACCCCTGAGATGGATTGCGCCGTGGGACTGACTGTATGCCGGACAGGTATATTGTTGGTTTATGTTTTTAACTTTTTTCCAGGAGAACGAGGGCTTCACTGGGAATAGCAGTTTAATAAAGATGTCAAACCTGTGTGTTGTATTATTTCATTAAAAGACCTTATTCTTACTGTGTGTGTGCTTATTTAACCCTTTACTTACTACAGATTAGTAGTGAATAGGTGTCTTATTGACACCTCTTCATTATTAAGTCGGGCTTAATGTCACTTACACTAGAAAGGTGACATTAACCCCTTATTAACCCCACTTGCCGCCGCTACAGGGCAAGTGGGAAGAACCCGACAAAGCTCCAGAATAGGCGCATCTAGTAGATGCGCCTTTCCTGGGCAGCTGCGGGCTGCTCTTTTTAGGCTGGGGGGCCATATTCATGGCCCTTTACCAGCCTGAGAATAGCAGCCCCCTCCTGTTAGTTTTGCCGGGTTGGTTAAAAAAAAAATGGGGGACCACACAAGGGGTTCTTCATTCATTTTCTCATGCTCGCGCTGTTGCTGGCAGAGCAGGAGAGAATAATGACAGCCGGCTTCAGCACCACAGACAGGGGGACAGTGCTTACTGTAGCACTTCTTCCCCGGCGGCCATCCGTGCACACAGAGGACAGTGTACACTGTTCTCCATGTGCACGTGTGCGGGACGTTTTGCCGTCTGTGATGACGGCAAAAAACGGACATGTTAGCGTGTTTTGCCCACGGACATACGGTCCATGGAAACACACTGACGTGTCTCCCTTATGTGTGAAAACTATCACCACAAGAATCGGAGACACGAACGTGTGAAAGAGGCCTTATGCAGTAAGCCTCACGACACCTCAAATTGCGCTCCCAGACCCCACCCCGGGCCGGCTTCCCAACTCTCTCTATGCCTTTAACCCTAAGGGAACTTACATGTCTTATGATTCTCCCGAAAATGTTTGGAGTCCCGACAATCCCCGTCGATTGTCAGTACTTGTCAGGCTTAGCAGCTGTAATATGCTCACCAATTCTTTTCGTAAGGGGTCTCACAGTGCACCCCAGGTATGGACTGGGGCTGAAATTCAGCCCTGGTATTTGAAATCACACAGGCCCATGCTGTCCCCGTCCCCAAGCACCAGATGGGATAAATTACTAATATTACCCTGGATGTAGGAAAGCAAGATTTACTACAAGACTAATATTTCTAATGATACCCGTGGCCTGCTGGGGTAAGTGACGGAGTCAGCGACTTTGTGCTCCATCACAACTCTTAACAGTATGGGCATCTTGAAAACACTGATTCTGTTAATAATGTAGCAGCCAAGCGGCCCATGACCAGACAGGCCCTTCTGGCATTTGCCAGATGGCCAGTCCGGCCCTGGTGCACCCTATGTAGTATTTGTTTTACACTGACTATAACTGGTCATTAATGTCATTGGCACCCTAGTCTAACACTGCCTAGAACTGGTCATTAATGTCATTGGCACCCTAGTCCAACACTGCCAGAACTGGTCATTAATGTCATTTGCACCCCAGTCTAACACTGCCTAGAACTATTCATTAATGTCATTGGCACCACACTGGCTTGAAATGGTCATTAATGTAATTGGCACCCCAGTCCAACAACGCTTAGAACTGGTAATTAATATCATTAGCACCTCGTTCTACCCTGACTATAACTGGTTATTAATGTCATTGACACCCCAGTCCAATACTGCTTAGAACTGGTAATTAATGTCATTTACACCTCAGTCCTTCACTGACTATAACTGGTCATTAATGTCATTGGCACCCCAGTCCAATACTGCTTAGAACTGGTAATTAATGTCATTTACACCTCAGTCCTTCACTGACTACAACTGGTCATTAATGTCATTGGCACCCCAGTCCAACATTGCCTATAAATGATCATATGCAAATTGCCTCTTCAGAGAAAAAGAGGACTTGAACTCTACAGCGCCACCTGTTGGAAGTAGCGATCCTACATTCATTCATTATACAATTTCAGCTTTGGATTTCACTGCTTGGGTGGGTTTATAATAGTCCCATACATTAAGACTTCCTGTTTTACCGGAGACAAAATCTCAGCCGCCCAGACTATTGTCACCCTACACTATAATGTTATTTCAGTAACTGTATGTTCTAACTAGAATAATGTCACATACTTGTCTCTGACCTTCACAGCTTCCTATGTGAAGAGGGAGAAAGTAAGAGATGAGAGGAGGAAACACCCCTGATGTCAGAGAGATTCATAGGAGATAATAGTTGTTCATATGACCAAACTAGTAAAGTTAAAGATCCAGAGTAACTTGTAAGAAGCTTCATTGGCATACAATGTATGGACACAAGTATTGGGACACCTACTAGAGTATAATAAGACTCAGAATAAAAGCACCATAAATCTGGTTATAATTATAATTGTGGATAAAATATGGAATGGCATGACAGCTCTTTGGTTGTTTCTTCTCTTTCTGCTGGCAGAAATGTGTCTATCCAGCTTTGATTGACCACATGAGTCATTGGAGACAATGGTGGGGGGATTATTAAGACCAGCATCTCATACATCAGTCTTAAAATATAACTTTTTTGCTCTATTAGTTTAGCTTAATTTTGAGATCTGGTCTTGGGTCTTAAAGCATTGCGCTCATCTTCTGTTTAGAGAGCGCACCCGGCATCCTGTTTGCCTGGGGGGGCTGTGCGCTCTCGATCATTAACAGCTCACACCAGCTGCATGGTTGTACCACTGGTCTGATATATCCTCTTTCCAATGCTGCTAGCCTCTGAAATTTCCAACAAACACGGGGCACTGAAGCTCGGTGGGTCCAGCAATCTAGCAAACCTCTGTAATAAGTTTGTGGTATGGTCTGGTATTTCACCAGGAGAAGCCATCATGTTACGGCGACCTACACTTCACCCACACTCCTCGCCCTGGCAACAGACACGGTGGAAGAGTGAGTATTCTCCTTTCTTCTAACTGCATATTTAACCCAATCCCACCTCTTACCTCCCTAATCCTCCCCTCTTTTGAAGTCATCTCTACTCTCCCTCCAACCTCCAAGTGGCCATCATATACCGACCTCCGGGCCCGACCACTGCCTTCATTGACCAATTCTCTACCTGGCTTCTTCACTTTCTTTCCACTGACATCCCCACTATCATCATGGGTGACTTCAACATCCCCAATGATACTCTTCAGTCAGCAGTCTCCAAACTCCTGTCCCTTACTTCATTCTTTGAACTTACTCAGTTTTCCTCCTCAGCCACCCATACAGATGGACACACATTAGACCTGGTTTTCACCTGCCTCTGCTCTCTATCTAACTTCACCACCTCCCCTCTCCCTCTATCCGACTGCAATCTACTCACTTTCTCATCCCTGTCCTCCTCCCCTGTCACCCATGTCCAGCAACATGCACACCCGCGCAGAAACCTCGCACACCTAGATGCTATGTTTCGGTAGCTGAGGAGCGTACCTACGGTGATCCTAGACGCCTCGTCACAGCTGGAGAGATAGCTACACCTAAAGGCAGAAAGATGAAAGCTATCTGCCCCGTAGCAGAACCCCCAAAGAAATAGGAAGCCCCCAAACATGTAATGGCGGTTAGACAAGAAGAAAATACGGACACAGACAGAAAATAGAATGAGCAAACGCTGGGGCCCAATCTGTCTAGATAGAAAAGTATAGGAAAGAATTCTGACTGCAACCCAAAAAAAACCCTGACAAAAATACCAACACTTCTGATTAATAAAAAACCTGAGATCACACAATCTCTAACACCTAAATCAGATCTCTGGTGTAACACACAGCAATTCGGCAAATAAAAAGTGACAAAGGACAGAGCAAAAGTGCAAATACAAAATGAGCACAATTGCAGCGCCAGGCCCCAACAGGGGACCAGGCTGAAGTCCACTGCAAGCAGCAAACCAGTAAGGAAAATCCAACCAGAGGAAAAAAAACAGCAAATCACTTATCTGAATGAGAGCAGGAATGCAAGCTGAGCTACAAGCAAGACCAGGAAGAATAATTGATTACCGGCAAGGCTGATGGGAACTCAGGTCACTTATATCAGACCATTCAGAGCCAGCTGAAAGCCATTTAGCAATTAGTTCATTACCCTCAGCAACCACCGGAGGGAGCTCCAGCTCAGAAGTCGCCTCCAGAGTATTCACAACACCTAGACACCTCCACGCTCTCTGACTCTATTCTACCACTGGCATCCATATCCTAACTCCACGACACAGACAGTGCCACTGCTTTCTACAATGCCACTCTCGCATCATCTATTGACACAGTCGCCCCTCTCGTTCATGGCAGAGTGCAACATACTAACAGACAACCCTGGCACAAAAACACCACTAAAAAGCTCCGGTAAGTGTCCAGGATTGCAGAGAGGCGTTGGAAGAAAACAAATTCGCAAGACGACTTCACTGCATTCAAACAGACAACACTTGCTTTCAAATCTGCCCTCACCTCTGCTAAACAGGCCTACTTTCAAACCCTCATATCTTCCCTATCCTACAACCCCAAATAGTTATTCAAAACTTTTAACTCTCTCCTCCGCCCACCTCTGCCCCCTCCAACCTCCCTAATTTCTGCTGAAGACTTTGCCACACACTTAAAAAATAAAATTGACCAAACAAGGCAAGTCTTCATTGTTCAACCACTACAACCCCTTTGGATACCAGACCAATGCCCAAACCCCATAACCTCCCTCTCCAACATCACTGAAGGGGAGTTTAATTGTCTCCTCTCCAAATCGCACCTCACAACCTGTGCACTCTACCCCATCCCATCCGACCTCCTTCCCAACCTCACCACCACTATTATGCCATCCCTAACCCACGTCTTCAACCTATCACTAACTTCCGGTACCTTCCCTTCTGCTTTCAAACATGCCACAATCACGCCTAACCTTAAAAAGCAAACCCTCGACCCAACCACTACGTCCAGCTATCGCCCAATGTCGCTGCTCCTGCTCCCATTTGCTTCCAAACTCCTGGAGCAGCACGTCCACACTGAACTTTCCTCCCACCTCTCATCTAACTTGCTCTTTGAAAATCTACAATCTGGTTTCCGCCCCTATCACTCCACTGAGACAGCCTTGACCAAAATTACTAACGACCTACTTACAGCCAAAGCTAACAAACAATAATCTATACTCCTGCTTCTAGACCACTCCTCTGCTTTCGACACAGTTGACCACTACCTCCTACTACAGAT
>VIAB01007879.1:53651-69114 GCA_009801035.1 Oophaga pumilio
CTAGTGCAGAAGCTCAGCCACCGACAGCGCTGAGCTCCTGCACTCACCGGGCAGGAAGTGCTGATATTTCACCATCTCCTGAGCAATCATGCTGCCGTGCAGGAGGAATCTGTTGCCGTGCAGGAGGAATCTCCTGCACGGCAACAGATGTGCATCTGACCTGCCGGGCCCCTGACCCGCCGGGCTCGGTCGCAGTGGCGACCGCTGCGACCGCGGTAGTTACGCCCCTGCTTGTACCTTCTCTTATCAGCAGCATCTTTACCTTGAATTTCCAGGATTGGTAGTTCTGGTTAGTCAGATTTGGCATTGTGAACTTCACAGAGTTGATGCTGGTGACCACCTTTGCTTCTTCTTCTTAGTACACTGTTGTTCTCCCTACTCTGGGCTGTTCTCTGGGTCTTTGTGTTTCTGGGCCCATAACCTATTGGCAGCGGATTAATCTCTGTACTGTCCAGCTGTTCAAAAGTGAATGAAGATAACACAGCTTACAACTGGTATTTCTTATAGCTTAGGATCCTAGCATCTTGTCTGTCAGCTTGCAAAGGGAAAGTAAAACACACTGAGCAGGAACTCCTGGTTCTTTTTTTTAAACAATGTATTATTGCCAATATAACACTATTGCTGGATACAGAAACCATGCACTATTAAACAGTATTAAATAGTAGAGTTGAGCGAAACAGGTCGGTCAGATTCAAAAGTCGCCGACTTTCGCCAAAGTCGGGTTTCGTTGGCCGAAACACGACCATAGCGTGCAGTCGGCCATGCGGTCGTCGAAACGAGCGCCAAAGTCGGTTTTCCCATAATGCTTTCAGGCACCTTTTTTTCAGCCAATGAGCAAGGACATACACTGTGGGCAACGAGATGACATGGTCAGCGTCAACCACCTTCGTAGAGAAGGGCATTGCAGTGATTGGCTTGCTTTGGGGGGCGTCATAGTGTCTATAAAAGGCCTGAACGCCGACCGCCATTTTACTTCTGCCGATCTTAACAGTAGGTAGAGGTTGCTGACGCTGTTTATCAGTAGGGAGAGAGTTAGGGCTGGAAAGAGAAGTTCTGTGCTTGTGCTGATAGCAATTGTGCTGTACAGTTAGTGTGCAGTGACAGGGGAGGATTTTCTTGTGTGCAGCAGCGCTGGTTATTAGGCTGCCTGCTAGCTGTCTTGCTGTGTGTACACTGCTGTGCAGACTGCTTTTTACACAGCACTGATACTTTTATTCTTTTTTTCTGCACAGTTACGGAGCGTTCATTTTTTCTCACACCGTATAGAGCTGTACGCTGCTCACACACTACCGTGTACCGGCTGGTATCACAGACAAATACTTGCTGGCTATCTGTGTGTGACTCCGGAAATATATACGGAGATTTACAATTACCCCTACACTGTGTATACAGCTTTTTGCTTCTGATACAGTACCCTTTTTCTGCTTTTTGTATTCTGGTCAAATCCATAATGAGTGAGCGTCTGTGTGTGACTCTGGAAATATATACAGAGATTTAAAATTACCCCAACACTGTATACAGCTGAACGCTACTGATACAGTACCATATATCTGCTGGTATTTTGGGTACATTTTCCCAAACATGAGGAAGCATGGTGGAAGAGGACGAGGGCGGGGAGGGCAGCTGTTATTCCCCATTGACTTGCATTGGGGTTGGGTTTCGTTTTTTGGCCGAACTCCGACTTTTGCCGCGAGCTAGTCGGCAGATCTTGTTCGACTCGACTTTTTCGAAAGTCGGGTGGTCCGAAACCCGACTCGACATGAAAAAAGGCAAAGTCGCTCATCTCTAGTAAATAGTAGTTGATGCAATACATAAAATAATAAGCCTGTAGATTGTGAGCCTTTGCGGGCAGGGTCCTCTCTCCTTCTGTACTTATGTGTGACCTGTATTGCTCATGTTTATTGTTCTTGTCTATATTCGCCCCCTCTTACATGTAAAGCGCCATGGAATAAATGGCGCTATAAAAATGAATAATAATAATAATAATTATTCTGACAAAAAACAGTGGCAGTATTGGGTTTTTTGAAGATTAGTAGAGGGAGAAAATACAAGGAGTTCAGACAAATTCAGTTTTAGATAGAGGGAGGACAAGATGTTAGAGACAGCGGACAGACAGTGTTCTATGGTAATGCAGGAGTGATTTCAGATGATGTGTATAATTGGGTGTCATCAGCATAGAGATGGTACTGAAAACCAAATCTACTGATGTTTTTTTCCAAAAGAGGCAGTATATGAGGAGAACAGGAGGGGTCTAGGAATGAGCAACAGTGACGGGAAGAGGAGAGGAAAAGGAGGCAGCCAAAGATAAAGTTAAAAGTGGGTAGAGGGGTACAAGGAGAACCAAGTGAGAGTGGTTTCCTTGAAACTCATAGAGTGGAGCATAGTGATAACGATCTTGTGATCCACAGTGTCAAATGCTGCAGAGAGATCCAGGAGAATTAGTATGGAGTTGTAAAACACTCGTCGGGGGGTGGACTCACCAGCGTTATCTGAACTCTCTGCGCTGGTAACTGCTTCATCTGTCCCGGGGTTCGAAGGATTGGAGTCGGAGCCCAGAATAACTTCAAGCAACTCAGCTTTATTTTCCTCCGGGCACAACACATCCAAGACACCATTAGTATGTTTGACACGGTACCAGCAATACATCTTCTACAGCTCCGCTTCACTTCTTCAACTGCACCGGAATGGACCACAAAGTAACTGCGGGACCAGGAGCCCGGTGAAAACAGCATTTTGATCTCTTCCCCTGGAACCAGCTTCTGTCCAGGCATGGAAATACACATCTACTAGGCCGTCCACTCACTTCTGGTTATCCTGCCCATGTACTCGCTGGTGGCCCACTCGACTACATCTTCAGCACGCACACTTCTACTGAACGCTCCCACAGTGGCTCGTCCACTGGCTTCACTTATCAGCCTCAGACTCTGGCTGACGTTCCCACGGTGACTCATTCACCGGCATCACTACGGCTGCTGGTACCATTCACACACCTCACTCCTAGTTTGTCAGCTGCACTGCCCGGGACCATGGACCTCCAAGCAGTAGCAGGGTCCACCCTGACTGACTGTATCTCAGAAGTCCCTCTCACTAATTCCCGGCCGACACTTATCCTACTTAACCCCTTGGTGTCCTACAAGTCTCCTTTACGCTGAATGTGCTCTGTGCCCCCACCTAGTGTCCTACCACTGTACTTCACTAAACATCTAGAAACTTTCTAACTGGTTCCACTAATATACCCCCATCTAGTGGCCCTTTGCAATACTACACTTAACCCGACTAAGATTACTATACTACAAGTGCCCTCCTCTGATGTTCCCATGGATGCACTATGTTACCTAAAGTTATGTGGAATACAATACAGAAGACACTAAAATACGTCACAATAAGATACATAACAACTATTGTAAATATACAAATACATATACATAGCAGCATAAACAATTCAAGGGCTAATCCTTGACCCCCTTACAGAGTAGTGACCATAAGATTTAGCTGTTAGTAGATCATTAGAGACTTTAGTAAGGGCAGTTTCAGTAGAGTGTAAAGAGCGGAAACCGGAATGTAGAGGGTCAGGAAGAGAGTTATCTGAGAGATAGGGGGTTAGATGGAAGTAGAAGAAATGTTCCAAAAGTCTAGAGATGAATGGGATATTGATCTATTGGTTCCCAAGATGAATGGTGTGAGATGACCAGCTTAGAAAAGAATTGCAAAACTCAAGAGTTCGTTTATGCCATATGTGACTTTTTTGGGGGGCACGTTCAGAGCAGTGTTACTGACAAGGATGTCCTCCCGGGACCTTTGGTTTACAATAGCTGCCGGAGAGCATGAAACCTTACTCAGCCTCAGCCAACAGTGTGATTACAATTTGCTCTGACATTTATTGTGGATATAAAAGTATACAGTACACAATAACATTTTTTTAAAACTTGTTTTTATTGAACTTTTAGATTTTTATCAACAAAAGAAGAACAACCTGGGTTACATAAAACGTTTGTACATTAATTAGTAGATGTACTGTATAGGGCGATATCTCCTCAGCTCTTGTGATAGCTGAGGAGCTCACGGCACTGTGGAATAATTGGTCCTATTTGGAAAGTGAGAGGGAATGGAGGCATCTTCCCACATAACTTGTTGCCTGCAAGTAAGCAAAAAAATGGGATATGTATATCTGGTTGTCTTTCAATGAGAGTCTGAAGTGACATTATTGTTCTTGAGGTTCGGTGAACAAAATTACCAATTGAGTGATGGCCTTGTTTGTACCTACTGCCAAAGACTGTATGAGAATGACTGTATGGAAAGTCTGTTTCCCACAAAGGTTTCATATAAAGATAAAAAAAGGTCTAATTTTTCAAGTGCCCTAGTTTTGTTCCCGGCCCGCCATTGTGTAATCAGTAGGGGATTTTCCCTCACTGATGATGGAAGGTCTCCATAAGGAGAGTGTAAAAGGTTGGGTAGGGATAGTCGGGGAAAGGACGTGTGGTCTGAGTGAGGATCAGAGTAGCACGAAGTATTGTGAATCCAGTTACTAGTTATTCGAAGCAAAGAGACTAAATTTAATGTGCGTATGGTTGTAAACTTTAGGTCACCGTGTAGCCTAAATTGATGTAGGATTTTGAAAGAGATTTTTAATTTTTTGTTGCTTCATATGAAGGATCTGTAAAGAAAATGAATTCTTCGCTCATCTCTGGGGCAGAGATAGACCGGGAGCATGTGCATAATATAAAGTAAAGTGGGAATTTCTATTATTTTTTACGAGATATGCTCTACCTATAAAAGTGAGGGGAAACTTCTGCCATGTTGGAAGATTTTTTTCCAGTTTTGTTAGGCATGTTTGGTTATTGGAAGAGTAAATACCTGCAGGTATCCTAGTGATCTCTACACTCAGAAAGCACAATGAAGAATGTTTCCATTAATTTGTGTTCAAGTCCAAATTAGTACCTCACTGTTGTCTATGTTGAGCAGGTAGCCAGATAAAGAGCCTATCTGTTTTAGAGTCTCTAGGATAGCAGGAGGTGTTTTTATTTTAGGGAGGAGACCATCAAGAGCAAATTATGGGCGACAGCCATTGCTTTAACCAACTGTTTACCTATTGTGACTCCAGAATGTCAAGAAAATTTTTCAATTTTTCATCTAGTACCTCGGAGGAGGTAAATTGGGTCAGTGTTCCTTCCATTGATGGTTAATGTAGGGCATGCTTCTTCATTAATGTGTTGTCTAATAAGGATTGCAAATATGTAAGGCCATGAAACATTGTCAAATGCTTTTTCCGCATCTAGCCTAAGCAACATTGGGTTGCTTAGGCTTGGATTGGAGTGATCGCTACTATGGCTATTGCTTTACGTATGTTTTTTACTGACTGGCGGTTTCTGAGGAAACCTTGTTAGGATTCATTTATGATATCAGGTAGGATTGATTGTAGGCCTGTAGTTAGGATCTTTGATAAAAGTTTGTAGTTTTGGTTCAGAAGATCTACCTTATTACATATTTTGGGGGTAACTCAGGAGGAATTATTACTGTATATTGGGGAATTAGGTTACATTATTACTGTATATGGGGGAATCAGTGCATTATTACTATATATGAGGAGGAATCAGAGAATTACTAAATAAAGAGGGATCAGGGAGGATTCTTACTATATACGGTAACTCAAGAGGGCAATATTTTTATACATGGAGTACTTAGTGGATCTTATTACTATATATTGGGGGAATCAGAGGACAATATTACTGTATGTGGGGGCATTATCACTATATGTAGAGACAACGATATTACTTTTGGTGAGGCACCCGGTGAAGGGAAAGTTCAGGAGGCTTTAATACTTTTTATGAGGCACTATTATTCTTTATGGGCACTTGGGGAGGCATTATTACATTATAGTGTTACTTAGGGTATTACAACAATTGAAGAGGTACAAATGAGGCAATAGAACTTGCTAAGGGGCAAAAAGAGAGCACTTATTACTTTTTAGGGTGCCCTTGAAGAGCATTAATAATTTAGGGGGCAATTCTACCATCTAAAGGGCACATTGAGGGCACTAAGAGGAGCCCTGTTCCTGTACCGCACAGCAGGAGCAGTAAAAAAAAGCACAGATAGCGTTTTAACAGATTTCGCTTTGGGGTGACAGTAGAATAAGGAGTTTGTGCAGGTTGGGGCTAGGTGGTGATTGTGTTGGAAATGTGAGAAATGTAGAGTGTTTGTTTTTTATCATCGCATTTTTGATGCTACGGTTTTTGTCTTTTTGGTTTGTCATGTTTTAGATAAAGCTGCTTTGTTTTTGATACTTCCTGGTCTTTGCCACTGACAAAACTTTATTGATACAGGCATTTGCGAATTACATGCGTTATTTACCTGCGTTTCTCCACATCTAATGGGTAAATCGGCACATAAAATTCAAGAGATATTGTCATGTCATGGATTTCTAATAGGTCACTTCACACAATGTAAAAAAACCCCCACAGTGGATGAGATATCTATAAATCCCATCCACTGCTGGGACCCTAACATGATGTGATTGCAAAAATACGCAACGTCAAAAAAATCACCAAAAACTCATCATGAGAACTTAGCCTAAGGCCGGAGTCACACTAGCGATGAATATGGGCGAGTGCCAAGCGATAAAACATCACATAGCACTCAGACCAGTATTCATCTATGGGGCAGCTCCCATCAGCGTATTTTTTCAATGGGGCATCGTATCAGCGTATAGTCTCGGCGCACTCGCACCCATATAAGTCTATGGGTGCGAGTGACACAGCGCACATCACTCAGATATCAGCCGAGTGATGTGCGATATACGCTGACCCCGGCAATGGAGGAGATGGAGAAATTAGTTTCTCTGCTTCCTCCGCAGCTGTGCTGTGATTCTCTCTGTGCGAGAGGCTCGGAGCACAGTCGCAAGACACACGGCTCCCGCATGCAGCAGTGCAGGAGCCAAAAGTCATTAGCATATCACATCGGATCCCATACGCTGGTGTGACCCCGGCCTTACCCTTGTAATTGCAAGTCTCCACAAGGACATATTAATTAGTATAGACTACCACACTATTTTGTCCGGTACAAAAACAGACCCTATTATAAAGGTGGCTAAATAGAGTGCCGACCAGGGCCGGACTGGCCACCTGGCAATTCTGGCAAATGCCAGATGGGCTGGTCCAGTCGTGGGCCGCATTGTCTGCTGTGCTGTTAACAGTGTCAGCGTCCTCAGGGTGCAGTTGAGACGAAGCATCAGGGGGAGGAACAACATCGGCCTATGTGCTTTCAAATACCAAGGCTGAAATTCACTCCCAGTCCGACCCTGGTGCCAACCTGCATATTTCAAACTAACACGACCGTGATACAATAATGCACATGTCACTGGGCTTATTTTTTCGCAGATAGAAAAAGATGTAATCATATAATACGCATGGTTATGGACTTAGCCTCCAAATAAAACAAAAAGTGCGTATTTTCACATAGTGTGCGTGTCAATGGACGTCTCGAAATTCAGATGAACAAGGTGTATTAAATTATTTAACCATAGAAAAATATTTCAGTTGTGTTATTTATATATGGATTATACATTGAACCCCTTTGAGACCTAGCCTGTTTTCACCTTAATGACCGGGCCAATTTTTTACAATTCTGACCACTGTCACTTTATAAGGTCATAACTCTGGAACGCTGCAACGGATCCTGGTGATTCTGAGATTGTTTTCTCATGACATATTGTACTTCATTTTAGTGGTAAAATGTCTTCGATATGACTTGCGTTTATTTGTGAAGAAAGAGGAAATTTGGCCAAAATTTCACAATTTTCAAACTTTTTATTTTTATGCCCTTAAATCAGAGAGTCATATGTATCGCACAAAATAGTTAATAAATAACATTTTCCACATGTCTACTGTACATCAGCACAATTTTGGAACCAATTTTTTTTTTTGTTAGGAACTTATAAGGGTTAAAAGTTGACCAGTGATTTCTCATTTTTTCAACAGACTTTACTAAACCATTTTTTTAAGGACCACATCACATTTGAAGTCACTTTGAGTGGTCTATATAAAAGAAAATACCCAAAAGTGACACCATTCTAAAAACTGCACCCCTCAAGGTGCTCAAAACCACATTCAAGAAGTTTATTAACCTTTCAGGTGCTTCACAGGACTTTTTGGAATGTGGAAGGAAAAAATAAACATTTACTTTCACAAAAATTTTCCTTTAGACCTATTTTTTTTACTTTCACAAGGGTAACAGGAGAAAATGGACCATACATTTTGTTGTGCAATTTCTCCTGACCATGCTGATACCCCATATGTGGGGGAAATCTACTGTTTGGGCACACGGCAGGGCTCGGAATGGAAGGAGCGCCATTTGACTTTTTGAATGTAAAATATGCTGGAATGATTAGCTGTTGCCATGGTGCGTTTGGAGAGCCCCTGATATGCCTAAACAGTGGAAACCCCCCCACAAGTGACACCATTTTGGAAACTAGACCCCTTATGGAGCTTATCTAGATGTGTATTGAGCACCTTGAACCCATAGGTGCTTCACAGAAGTTTATAGCGTAGAGCCGTGGAAATAAAAAAAAAATCATATTTTTCCAAAATAAATCTTTTTAGCTTCAAATTTTACATTTACATAAGGGTAAAAGGAGAAATTGTGCCATACAATTTGTTGTGCAATTTCTCCTGAGTACACTGATACCCAATATGTGGGGGAAATCTACTGTTTGGGCGCACGTCAGGGCTTGGAAGGGAAGAAGTGCTATTTAACTTTTGGAATGCAACATTTCATGGAATAATTAGCAGACGCCATGTTGCGTTTGCAGAGCCCCTGATGTGCCTAAACAGTGGAAACCCCCCACAAGTGACACCATTTTGGAAACTAGACCCCTTATGGAGCTTATCTAGATGTATATTGAGCACCTTGAACCCACAGGTGCTTCAAAGAAGTTTATAGCATAAAGCTGTGAAAATAAAAAAAATCACATTTTTCCCAAATAATTTTTTTTTAGCTCCATATTTTGCATTTTCATAAGGGTAACAGGAGAAATTGCTCCATGCAATTTGTTGTGCAATTTCTCCTGAGTACGCCGATACCTTATATGTAGGGGAATACTACTGTTTGGGCGCATGGCAGGGCTTGGAAGGGAAGGCGCGCCATTTGACTTTTGGAATACAAAATTTGATGGAATAATTAGCGGACGCCATGTCGTGTTTGGAGAGCCCCTGATGTCCCTAAACAGTGGAAACCCCCCACAAATGACACCATTTTGGAAACTAGACCCATTTGGTATGTTATCTAGATGTGTATTGAGCATCTTGAACCCCTAGGTGCTTCACAGAAGTTTATAACGTTAAGCCGTAAAAATAAAAAAAAAAATCACATTTTTCCCACAAAAATCTTTCTAGCTATGAATTTTGTATTTTCACAAGGGCAAAAGGAGAAAATGGACCCCAAAGTTTGTTGTGCAATTTCTCCTGAGTTCATCGATACCCCATATGTTGTAGAAAACTACTTTTGAGGCACAGTGAAAAGCTCAGAAGGGAAGTAGCGCCATATTACAGTGCAGATTTTGGTGCACTGGTTAGAAGGTGCCATGTTACATTGATCGAGCCCCTAAGGTGTCAGAACAGCAGAACTTCCCATAAATGACCCCATTTTACCAAGTAAACCTCTCAATGAATTCATCTAGGGGTGCAGTGATTATATTGACACCACAGGTGTGTTACAAACTTTTATACCATTGGGCAGTGAAGAAAAAATAATCTACATTTTTACCCCTAAGATTGTGTGTTAGCCCCAAGTTTTACATTTTCACACTGGAAATGGGTAAAAATGGCACCAGAATTTGTCCCACAATTTCTGCTGAATGTTGAAATACCCCATATGTGGCTGTACAGTACTACTTTGCCATATGGAATGACTTGGGAGGGACGGAGCGCTATTTTGCCTCCTGGAGCGCAGATTTTCGTAGACTAGTTTGTGGATTCCATATAATGAAAAGAAAAGCACAATCCTCCCCCAAGTGACCCCATTTTGGAAATTATACCCCTTTGGCAATTTATCTACAGATATAGAGACGATTTTGACTCAATGGGTGTTTTCCAGAAACAAGCAGCAGTGGATGTTGCGGAGAGAAAATTGCAAACTGCCTTTGTAGTGACCAGTACGTTGCAGTCACCAATACATTATGCACAGCTCATGCCTCTGGTGACACGCACCCGTAAATTAGGCGGGCTCTCATCACTACAGAAATGCCAAACATGTGGGCGCTATATGTTGTTTAGGCACACTGGGTCTCAGAAGGGAAGGGGGGCATTTGAATTTGGGAGCAGAGAATTTGCTGAATTTCTTTTGGAGGGTGAGAAGCCATTTTTCCTTTCCAGAGCCTGGTGGGAGTGCGCAGAGAGCCCCCTCCCTGCACGATGCTTCTCTATGCCGCTGTCACTACTGACTGCAGCATCGTGGGGGTTGCTGCGGGATGTCAGCTGTCACATACAGCTGACACCCACAAGCGATCACCGCGGCGTTCAGCATGAGTGCCGCGTGATCGTGCTCCCGTACTAGTACTGCTCGGGGCAAAAAGGCACCTCCCGCAGAGCAGTACTAGTACAGCGAATGTTGTGAAGGGGTTAAATATATGTAAATACTTTTATACCCAAAAATTACAAAAATGTTCTAAGAGTGATACCTTTATTGGCTAACCTGAAATAAATGTATTTGCAGCTTTCAGTGTACCAAGAAGAAGGAGCATTTGTAAATCTGCCTGAAGAAGGAGCCTCCGTGCGCTAAAAGCTGCAAATATAATTTTGTGGGTTAGCCAATAAAGATATCACTCCTAGAATATTTTTTACATTTACATCGATTTATCTGGCTAACACGGTAGCACAATATAATTTTTTATTGTACATCAAATTTAAACATACAGATTTCATGCATTAACAATAATCATAACAATATAGCATAATATGTTTACAGTAAATACATAGAAAAGGAGGTTAAATAGACTGATTAGGTTAATAACATTGGTCCATGTGATTATTACCACTATTGGCTAATTATTATTATTATTAGGTCCATAATGCTTGTATGCACATTTAGTATTATTTCAGTATATATAGCATGCAGGTAAGTATACAGTAAACTATCATGCCTCTGACAGTATTTAGTATCATCATTTTGTCCAAGTGAATGCATTGTATGTAAGGTATGTAAGGGTAGGTGTAAAAGAAAGGCCCCTTTTTAAAAGTGATTATCATTTACATGATAAAAAGATAAGTTAAAGATCTTAAGACTTTGCTTAGTGCCTTTTCCTTAGTAGGTGTTACAGTACATTGGACATTTGTTCCCTAAAGAACAAACAAATGTTGTGCTGTACCATTTAGAAAAAGTGATGGAGTCCTAGTGGCTACAGGTAGTTGTTTGAAGAAGAGTGGTAAAAAGAGATGGATTTCGACCTCCTGCTGTTAATGTTGTTGTGGTGTTACCAAAAAGCCTTGGTATTGTTATATTTCTAGACCTTGTTTGCATATCTTTTAAGAAAGGGGAGGATGCATATGAAGAGGAGTCCTCGCCCCTGCTGAGTCCCCCTTCTGTCTGCAAATTGTTTGTTTATGTGACTATTCCATGTTTTAGATAAAGGAGATTTCCTTTCTTTTAGATTTGTTTTGGGTCCATTACTGCATTTTGTACCTGTAAATTTTTGTTAAGGAACCATCTTAGGCCTCTTTCAAACGTCAGTGTCTCCAGTACGTGTGGTGACAGTTTTCTCACGTACCGGAGACACTGACACACATAGACCCATTCAAATGAATGGGTCTATGCACATGTCAGCGTGTTTTCACGGACCGTGTGTCCCTGTGCAAAAACAAGGTGACAAGTCCGTTTTTTCTGACAGCACGGTCCGCAAACCATGCCACACACGTGCACACGGAGAACACACATTGATGTCATCCGTGTGACACGTACCGGCGCCGGGGAAGAAGCGCTACAGTAAGTGGCGCTGTTCCCCGGCGGCAGGTGCTGAAGATGCTTTCATCATTCTTCCCTGCTCTGCCGGCAATTGGCACAAGCAGAAGAGAATGATGAGAGTTATATTAAAGTCAGAAAGATGACAGCAGGTGGGGGCTTTTGGGACTATTACTCCCATCATCCGACACCTGCTGCCATCTTTCTGACCTTACTATAACTCTCATCATTCCCCCCTGCTCGTGCTGATCGCCGGCAGAGCAGGGGAGAATGAGAAACGTCTTCAGCACTTGCCGCCGGGGGACAGCGCAGCTTACTATAGCGCTTCTTCCCCGGCGGCCATCCATTTAGTAAGGATGCGGCACACGTGTGCCGCAAAACTCACATTCATGAGACACGTACACATGGACACTGATCTCTCCGGTACCGGAAAAATCAGGACGTGTGAAACCGGGCTTATTCAGAGACATCTGATTCTGAGATGTCAAATTTGGTGTGAATTCTGCACTCTTCTTCTCTCCTTGTGAACCCGCCTCATTACGCTCTTTAATTTACCTTTTAAACCCCTCGATATTTCTCTGTATATTAGATTCCAATTTGCTAAATTCAAGCTGTGATGCAAATTTTGGGGATCTCACTGATCTGATCTTTTTCTAGTTGTTTGTTAATTTTATTGAGTTGTTGCTTTTCATGCTGTAAATGAAAGCTCAACCCAACCGTAAAGGATGTTCTGCTAATAGCTGTTCCCAACCTTGCATGAAGTTTACATCTTCTCTATGAGCATTTGGGAACCACTCTGTATACTATTTTTTATGAAGATGTTTCCAAACTATCTCCTACCAAGCCCTTGTTTGTCGTTTGAACGGTTTTAATTGATTATGGATGTCATCTTGCGCAAATGGAATACTAGTGGTAGAAAAAAAACCTGTGTAGCCTTCAAATTTTGTTATTGTGATACGAATCCAAAAATATTCTACAAACACAAAAGAAAGAGCGAATAAACTAACAAGATTGTTACGCAGTCTATGTATGGATGAATCAACTCATATGACCGTACTGCCCAAAAGGCAAAAAAAAATCCTAGAAAAAAAAATGGCAGTAAAACTTAACTTTTAATAAACTCTATTATTATTCAGAAGCAAAACCTAAATATTAAAAACACAGGGGCAGTTGTTGATCTTAGAATACACTGGAAATCTGGTGGAACCCTGATTTTCCAGCGATAAACGTCCTATATAATTGCGGGTGTAGGCATATTAATTGTATATTGGGAGCTCTGTCACCGTATTATATATGAAGGGATTAGGTAAGTATCGTCTGTCCGAATTTCGGAGACCAAGTCCACTGACATATGCACTATGTCAACATACGCAGCTTTGGTTTAGTCTGGAGGCTAAGTCCACAGGCATGTGTAGTGTATGATTACATCTATCTGCAAAAAACAGTGACATGCGCATTATCGCCAGCCCTTACTGCGCATGCGCTGGTGTGTCATTGCGTGACCCAGAAAATGATTGTGATTGGATACACACACGCCAACCTATGAAGCGGTACTTGCTGACATCTATGATCACGTGTTGGTGATCCTGGCGTCTGACGCAGACGAGATACATTGGTTGCGCGTTATCTGTGGGTATGTCCGCACTGAAATGTGGCCAGTTTCTTCATGCGGACATCCAATGTCATCACTCATAGATCTGATGCTATATTTTGTTTGGTTTTGATAAAGAAGGTGGATGCCGTCTGAAAGAGTAAATTTTATAGGTATTTCGGATTTCATTTTCTGTATTGGCTAACCCAGGGGTGTACAATTCATTTTCCTAAGGGCTCACGTGAGGGAACGGGGCTGTTGTGGAGTGCTGAACCAGGAGGCTGAAATTAATTCTGCTCAGTATTAATATATTAAATATAAGTACTATTTTATATTAACTGAAAGGGAGAAGATACAGATTAGATATTAGAAAAAAAATGTTGACAGTGAGGGTGATCAATGAGTGGAACAGGCTGCCATGAGAGGTGGTGAGTTCTCCTTCAATGGAAGTCTTTAAACAGAGGCTGGACAGACATCTATCTGGGATGGTTTAGTAAATCCTGAATTGAGCAGGGGGTTGGACGCGATGACCCTGGAGGTCCATAACAACTATAACATTCTATGATATTGTGTCCCTTTATACTGAGCAGAATTGAGTATGCTGACATCTCCCTTATATACTGTATGAGCCAACACTCAGCCCCCTTATACACCTTATGAGTTCACACAGATCCCACTATTTAAAGCAAGATCCCCCACACAATCCCCCTACATACAGTATGAGCCCCCACATGGCCCCTACATACAGTGCAGATGAATCAGCTATGTTTCCTGACTACCCATATATAAGAATGTGCACCTCTTTTGGATGGAGAGTTGGAAGGCCCCAATATACATTAGTTTGTGAGCCAATCCTCTCAAAATCGATGGATCTGGACAACTTTTATTTAATGTGTATGGAGGCCTTTCGAATAGGCCATCAATGAGGATCAGTGAGGATTCATTTTTTTGGTAATTCCACTGTTTCAAAGGGACACGATCCTTGAGTGAGACTGTGGAGAACAGACCATCAATTTTCTAGGTCTGGGAAAGCTAGTAGAAGGGTTGGATTATCTCCTGTCATAATGGTATAAATGGATTCTATTACTGGATTGTAGACTTTGAGACTCCAATTAATATTATAGTGGACTAGAAACCTGTGGGAGCACTAGATCTATTATCATGGAAACTAGTTTCTACATAAAGAAGATATTTACCATAAAATACTGTTCAAGAATGTATTCAGAAGTCTACGGTTGGGCAACGCCCTACAGATGGACAACATCCTACAGATAGGTAACACTCTATACAATGGTACAAGATGTACACAATAAAAATGCAAACAGGGAGCCAACCTTACTATACCAGACCACAACAATGACCGATGAGAAGGTTTAAATCAATCAAAAGACTTAAAAAAACAATAATGAATTGGGTGCAAATGAAAAGAAGTGCAAAACAGGCATAAAGCATAAAGGCAATGATGAAGCGGTGTCAAAATGGCAGAATTTATTGATAAACTCCCCTCCAATAAAAAAGTGCCAGAGACAAAAAAAGCACCAAAATTTAAAAATGGCACATTTAAAATAACATGCGCTTTCTTTTTCTTCCACCAGACATTTTTCAAAACCTGAAGAGGAAAAAAAAAGATCAGTAACCTCCTCCCATGAACAGCATGACTAGACTATGTTCATGCTGAGTCGAGGAGTTTTTTTTCCGGTGGATTTTTGTTTCTTCAAACTCTTTACAAAAAACTGTTTCAAAACTCTTCCAATTAATTTCTATGGGAAATTCAGTTCATTGTTGAGGAGTTTTTGAAAAATGCTTGGAGGAAAAATGAAAGTGCATGTCACTTCTTTGAAGGGGATCTTGATGGAAACTTCTCTAAGGCCGGGGTCACATTTGCGACTGCAATGCGAGAAACTCGCGCCTCAATACCCGGCACTG
>VIAB01007880.1:86478-97333 GCA_009801035.1 Oophaga pumilio
AGCTGTAGCCACAATTCTCTGCATTTGGGGTAAAGGTTCAGTCTGCCGCCCTAGCCCTTCAATACCTTGTCCAAGGCAACGTGTCCCCCAGGAAGAACCCAGGTGAGCCGCAGCTGAGAATAGTATGACTGCTGTATAAACTAATAATTTTAGTCTTGGGGTGGGGGGAGGCAGCAATTAACGAGTATTCTGCGATTTTTTTATGTGACAATCATCAATCACTGAAAATGTTTTCATTCGCCAACTTCAAGATGTATCCAGACAGCTGATTTCCAAGAGGAGTGATGAAGTCTCTATGCCTAGGTAACAGTTCTTACTAAATATAGGAGGAGCGCTACCATCATCCACAAATTATACTATTACATCGTAATCCTGGCAGTTTGCCAAGTCTCATCTCAATTCAAGAATGTTGCAATTAACACCTTGGAGACTGGATCGTGCTGGTGACTCACACCTCCAAGGCAAAAAACTCCCTTTAGACTCTAGTTTAGAGGGTTCATGCAATGGAGAGAAACTCTTCTACTATTCATTTTAATTAAAGGGGACGTTCGGCCTTAGGATTCAAGACTGGAGTCGCTCAATCCTCAGAGTGCATGCACGTCGTCCCATGAGGATTCACCGCTGACAGCATCGGGAGCGGGTGGTCATATGACCATAAGTAGTCGATATGCATACGTCCAGCCACATTCCAACTAGACGTATCTGGCCTTGCTCAATGCAAGGCCGCGCACGTCTAGTTGGCACGTGACCACAAGTATGCAAATCACATGATTGCTGTCAAGCACCCGCTGCTCCCGGCACCGAAGAATCTTCACACGCAGGTGATGTGAGGATTCACAAGTCTGCAGTCAGACCTGTACCCTAATGCTGGACAACCCCTTTAAAGACACAACTTTGATAAGAGGTCTGAACAATCAGGAGCTAAGTTCACATGTTCAGTAAAGATCCATGTGAAACAGATCCTGTAGCTCAGTTATCTTAGCAGGACACCAAAAAAAAGGTGCAGACTAGGTCCAAAACCAGGAGTGGGTGATAAATACAGAAGTGGTGACGTGTTTCTATTATACTTTTCCCCTGATTGTTCCACTCCTGGTTTTTGCTTACAAATACGGATGTAAAATACTGACCGTGTGAAAATGGCCCAAGACACTGAGTGGGAGATACTGCTGCAGCTTCCTTATCTTACAGTTTTCCTATATAAAACCTCTTCATAACCTGGACACTATGATAGATATTAGCTCCCAGTCATCGGACATGAATGTTTAGGTGCGATATTTACTTGGAAAACTCTTCCTGCATTTAATGCCCATAGATCTTTGGGGATAAGAATCATCGGACTGGTTTGACCTTGGTTGATCAGCAGTAAAAATGTCTACTGCTGAGAGGCAAAGGTCACTGTTCGGCAGTACCAATCCTGGTCCTTCACATGCTGGCTGCATCGCCGGCCGGTCTCCATGCTCCTTCTTCCAGGAAAGCTGTTGCCAATCAGCGGCCACTAAGTGACTGCAGCCGTGATGTTCCATCTGAGCCAGGAGAGAGCTTGTGCACTGTCACCTGCGGCGAAACGTCATGGCTGCAGACAGTCATTGGCCAAAGAGACTGCAGTGGGGAAGAGTGATCGGTAAGGTTTTTTTAATGAAAAAAATATTGCAAAAATGCTTTTCATTGATATTGAGGTCATTTTTGATACATGGTAAGACTTTTATATTAGAGGTTGGCGATGATGGGATGGCTTTAATTATTTTTTTTATGAAAATCAGAATTTACTAAGTACCCCATGTTATTTCTATGCACTATTGCTTTTTACTTACTCCCAGCAGGGTTTGTGTTCATTTTTTTTCTATCTTAGGTTTTGCCTGTTTACTGGCCAGTGTGAACACGCTCCTACACGTTGCATGCAGACCAGCTTAAACATTTCTTTCAGTTTTGCACAAATGCTTTGCAGCCAGGATAGTACGTTCCAACCGATAGGACCCTCAGTGATCCCGAGCGGAGGTCTCTATAACCCGGGTACATACTGCAGAGCCCGGTCTTGAATGGAGGTGCAAATGCTCGACCTCCGCTCCATTCACCGTCTCTGGGACTGACAGGTTGTGTCAATGTAAACTTGTCTAATGTATCTTCTGTATATCTTATTACCATCATGATTACTGTGTAAGTAATATGTCCTAACGAACAAGCAGAGAAATAACTGATGTATCCACTACGTACCCTGTGCTATCAATCACCGTATCTAGAAAATCTCTTTTTAATGTCAAAATGAACTAGAGCTTCCTGGATAGACATATTTCTGCCTCTTGTAGTGTGGGAATAAATTTAGCAGTGACCCTAAAAGTGACAAAATGTTCCTTCAGGAAAGAGACATGTAAAAACAAAAACTGCGCCTGTGCCTCCGATCTCCAATTCTATAGGCTTTTACAATACTACATGAGGATTCGATTAGCAGCAAGGAAAAAGCTGAGGGGACCACGCTGAAAACTCGATAATATCTTCGTCACCAAAAAATGAGCCTTTTAAACCCTTGCAAGTCAGGCATCTGAGAGCAGACAGTGATTACGGAGAGATCAGACACATCTAGCATTCGGATTGGAACTCGGCACCAGTAAAAACGCGGCCAGGCGGAGAGGGTTAACTGCGGCTCTCGCTATATGGGACAGAGAGTATGCAAATAAATGTATGAAAATAGTAATGGTAATGAGGAAAATAACAGCTCGGTGGCAGCCGTCAGCAGCTGTAATCTCCAGGGGTGCAGAGAAATCAAAGGCTTTAGGAGGAAGAGGGTGGTGGTGAGGCTGGGGGAGGAACGATGGAAGCAAGAGAGGGCTTTGACAAAGCCATACACCTCCACATAGTCTGCTGTGACTTTCTATTCCTGGATCCAATAACAACAATCTTGTAGCACTTTGCTGGAACTTGCCCAGTCATTTCAGATTGCTGAGAGATCTATCGGGCCCTGGGGTTCCTGCCAGCGATATACTGAGAAGCCACTTGCATTAACCCTGCCTATTCCCACGTGTGCCAGCCGCCAGAAAGGAAAATGATCGCCATCATATTTACTTCTGATAACAATTGGAACAACAGAACCTGAACATGTGCCAGAGCTCATCTGCCCATCGGGGTCTCTATAATAAGGGTCTACCCCGTAGATATCATCAATGCTCCGAGCCATCAGCCATCATGGAAAATGACACTCAATCCCGATGACATTTGTATACCAGGCTTGTGTGCGATCCATGGGTCCCCATTGTACCTCTGTTATTATTTACACTAAGGCAGTGGGTCAGCCATAATATTGTGCCTCATTCAGTGCACAAAGCTCAAGTACAGAAACATCCAAGACCAAATCTCTCAACGTCCTCAGATGCAGAAGTGCAAGGTCATCGCTCGCACCGCACAACCCCTACACTAATGTTTACTGCCCCCATGGGAGCAACGACAGCGAGCGAGCTAAAGCTGGTATTGATTACGGTAATTTAATTGCGCTCACATACCTGACAGCCGTGCTAAGCTAATCTCATTGGGTTTAGGGCGAGTGGATCTAGCCTGATCTGCTTACTCCGGGGTCTAAGAGCCAAACACAAAAAAACTTATGAAAATTCTTTACCTACAGCTCTGATTATCGCCACGTCTTACAGCCTTTATACACGTACAATGCACAGCCTTGTACACACTGTATATGGCATAGCTGATTTACGGCTCTTTACAGGATTATTAAGGAGTGCTAAAATGACAAGCTACATACTGTACATTAAACACAGATATAGTCCACCCCCCAGGAAAAACACTTTAATACATGTGGCCATGTTTGCAAAGACGTTCTTTAAAGACAACCTGTCAGCACGATTCTGTAATGTAAAGTAAGGACATGGCTGGAATTGCGCTGTAACACAGATTACATCGCTACCTTTGATGAAGAAATCTGCTTTCTGGTTCTTCTTTAATCACCATCTGAAGTTTCCTGCTAATTAGATTTCAGTGCACAGGGGCCGGACTGTGCACGGGGTCTTCTCCTCCTTGTCTGCGATACCCTGGCCCCTCCGTCTGACTCCAGTCTGTGAATGATGGGTCACTGCTGAGATTTCAAAAATAGAAGGCAGGTCATAGACCGGAGGCAGGTGGAGGGGCCGAGGTATCACAGACAGGGAGGAGAAGACCCCGTGCAAAGTCCGGCCCCTGTGCACCAAAATCTAATTAGCAGAAAACTTCAAATGCTGATTAAATAAGAACCACAACGCGGATTTCTTCATCAAAGGTATCAACATAATCTGTTACAGCACAATTACAGCCATGTCTTTACAATACAGAATCGTGCTGACAGGTTCTCTTTAGAGGGGCCATCACATCGAGCACACAGCCATTCAGTAAGCATTCGGCTGTCAGGTTATAGGGCGGCAGGGGCAGTGTTACAGGGAAAAGAGTCAGTGCAACTTGTAATTTATTGATCTAAACCTCTTCTCTTTGTGCTCCTAGGAGTCCAGTGGGCGGTCCTAATCCGCATCTGGCAGGTATTTTTGTATATAAAATCACACATGGGAGCTGTCAATCATGGAGCAAGACGACTCATTGGACTTTTCAGCCCAGGAAAAACAAGATTAGGGAATGTTCACATAACACATTTTTTCTGCGTTCTTCCCGCATTTTTTCCATGCAAAAACACAGCACTTTACTGTCCGAGCAAAGTGAATGAGATTCCTGGAGTCTCATGCACACGCTGCTTGCTTTTTCCTTGCAGATTTGAAGCAGAGTCAAATATGCAGGATTTTAATTCTTTCAGTGTGTTTCAACATTTTTCTCTCATACTAATGAATGGGGGAAAAAAGCATAATAAACGCAGCAGAATTTATTATTTTTTGTAGTGCATTTCCTGCTAAAAGACACGTTTTTATTATGCAGAAATGTCTGGATCAAATACTTAACATGTGCACATACCCTGTGTATTACTTGTAAGGGTATGTGCACACGTTAAAAGACAGAGGACAAACAGCCATAAAGTCCCATAAAAAGTCAAAACTTTATTAGAACAATGAACAAGAATAAAAGATAGAATAAATAGATACAATGGCACACGGGGAGAAATGAGCACGTCCGCAAATGCACAAAAAGGACTAAGCCTGTATAATCAAGTGTTCCTGCATATGTAAAAGTATAAGTATAAGATAACAATAGCTGCGGCAAATGCACATAACACGGTAGATCCATGGTAAGTACCATGGAAATGAAAATAAATACGATGTAGTGAAAAAATGCCTACAGTCTTATCATGCAGCATGGAAGAAGTGTATACATGATCAAGGAGTAATCAATATAGTAGCCACATAGCGCAAGATGGCTTCTTACTTCCAGAAATAACGTGACACATCTGTCCACAGGTGTACCGCACATCAATCCCATAAATGCACTGGAGCTAAGCTGCACTGATGGCTACAAACCATGGACAGGTGTCGTGCCGTCTCGAGAACAAAGCGCCAATCTCTGCTCATAACTGATACAAATATCAGTTTGCGAGGCATAGACCGTCTATGATGTGACAATGGGGCGCACCTTACTCCAAGGGGCTTGTATTGCAGATTAGCCTATATGTTAAACACAAACTTTGGGGGAAAAAAAGGAAATTCTTTACTAACTTCTCTAACTATCACCTGTTACAGCTTTTAAAGATGTACAAAAGAGACCAATTAACATACCTGTATAGCCCTTGTGCACACAGTACACACATGATTACCAATAATGTAATAAACACGCTGTTGTATAGCCCAAACTGCTCACATTTATACCACCCAAAAATAGATTTTGGAGATGTAGATGGTTTTGTGCAGCAATTATGTTCTGCAGAACGTGACCTCAGGCTCCGGCTGTCCGCAGCTTGCATCCAGCCCTATGTATACCGCCTTGTACATGCTACAAGCAAACAAGGGAGCGCCTGTAGCCGCTCTCCACCACCCAACAGCCGCAGGCAATTCTGCACAAGTGTGAACATACAGGGGTCGGAAGTCAATGACATTTTTGTTCATAAAATTGGCTTCTGGATGCCCAGCATGCTCACCCACACTCAACGAAAGAACCGCTGGCACGTAATTAGGGATTAAACATTTTCTACTGGGCCAGCCAGAACATATGATGTCAGGGTCACACCACCAGGGAGGGTCCAAAATCTAAAAATATTGTAGGGGTGGCTTTCTAGTGGTTAGATCCCCACAATCCTGAGAAAGGGGGTCCAGAGTTCCCCCAACTGAATGGATCGGTTTTATTCATGCCCCACCGCTATTCTCCTCAGTATATGAGCGGTTGTTATGCACTCACACTGTCGCACAACCATAGACCCATAGGGTGAATGCAGAAGAGGTTACGTACCGTATGTAAACTACTGCTCCCACAGGGACCTACGTTTTTGGAATCAGTGTTAAAGTAATCAGACCCCCCCACTGATCGTACATTTAACACATATCCTGTGGGTTGGATATAAATGAGTTTACTAGGATTTCCCCTTTAAAATAAGAACACAAGGAGTCCATCAGGTAGATAAAACAGAGAGTGCTGCAGCCAGAGAGGACAGTGCAGCTTCTAAACAACAACTTTGAAAAGTTTTGAAAAAAGGACAAAACAAAACTGTGAAAAAGACTTGGGTATACTAATTGATCACAGACTTAACATGAGTCAACAGTGTGATGCAGCAGCAAAAAAGGCAAATGCAATTCTAGGATGTATCAACAGAAGCATACAGTCTAGATCACGTGAGGTCATTATTGCCCTCTACTCCTCTTTGGTCAGATCTCATCTGGAATACTGTGTCCAGTTTTGGGCACCACATTTTAAAAAAGACATCAACAAACTGGAGCAAGTTCAGAGAAGAGCCACCAGAATGGTGACCGGTCTGCAAACCATGTCCTATGAGGAACGGTTGCTGGATTTGGGAATGTTTAGCTTGCAAAAAAGAAGACTGAGAGGAGACTTAATAGCTGTCTACAAATATCTCAAGGGCTGTCACATTGTAGAAGGATCATCTTTATTCTCATTTGCACAAGGAAAGACTAGAAGCAATGGGATGAAACTGAATGGGAGGAGACACAGATTAGATATTAGAAAAAACTTTTTGACAGTTAGGGTGATCAATGAGTGGAACAGGCTGCCACGAGAGATGGTGAGTTCTCCTTCAATGGAAGTCTTCAAACAGAGGCTGGACAGACATCTGTCTGGGATGATTTAGAGAATCCTGCTTTGAGCAGGGGGTTGGACCAGATGGCCCAGGAGGTCCCTTCCAACTCTACCATTCTATGATTCTATGTTGTACAACCATGTAAGCTGCGTGTATGGTATGTGCTGCAGATTTCTGATGCATCTCACCCTGGCAAGATTAGCTCACTTCCTCACTATAATAACGCCTCCAGAGAACACAAAAGACTTATTTATTTTGTAAAAAAGTTTGCAATGCATAATTACATATTTTGCTTTTCAAAGTGTTGAATATAAAAAATAAGGAATTAATATGGCAAAACGTGATATTAAAATTAGGAGTAAATCGATGTACTGTAATATTAGCAGCATATGTAAATGATTGGTGAAAACGTCTGCACATAGTTAAAGGGGTCTTCTTTAACTATAGTAATGATCTGTCCTTAGGATAAGTCATCAATATTAGACTGATGGGGGTCTGACACCTTATTTATAGGAGTTATCCAAAACTGCATAATCTTTTTTTACTATGGGCCTAAGAACTAATAGGTGGGTAGTTGGTACCTACCTGCCCGTTGTACCCAGCTTCGATCTCTGCCAGCACAGAGCAGTCATAGACTTCCGCTGATGTCATATTGACAGAGCAGCGGCTTCTCATCCGCTTTGCTCTGTTGACAGGGCGTGACTGTCGACGTCATGCTGATTGACAGCTGGCTCCCCACAGTTATGCAGAGGGGAGCTGGATGTCAATCAGCATCATGTCAGCAGTCACACCATGTCGACAGAGTAACCCGGAAGAAGAAGAGCTGCTCTGTCGATATGCAGCAGCTGAATCACCGGTAAGGGGTGGTCGCTGACCACTCTAAACCGGCACCAAGTAGAATAGGTAGGTAGTGACCTCTGCTAGCAAGTACCTGCCTGTTCGTTTCACAACCCCTTTAAATAGTAGCTGACCTGCAGTACCAGGGGGCAGACAGTAACAGAGGGAGCTATGCGGTTCAGCTCGGTTCACTGTTTACATCCGGAGGAGCTAATAACAGCTGATGTGGTGGTGGTCCCGGGTATCGGACCTCCACTGATCTGATATTGATTACCTCCTAAAGACACGCTATCAATACAATAGTAGTGGAAAAACCCTTTAATATCAAACCCAGAAAACTTTTCAACACATAGTAGAAGGAGAACAGAAGTTTTCTTAGACTAATGTGCAGTTGCTCATGTCTTCTAGGTTTTCGGAATGTATCATCAGCTTTACAACAATGGTGTGCACCCCATGGCTGGTCAGCTTTTGGGAAACTACAGCTCCCATCAGTGTTGTTGAAGTTTCAGCAACAGACAAGACCTGTTGGGAGTTATGGCTCCAAAACCGATGGAGCGATGACGGCTGTAATCACGGCTCTACAGTATAATTAATACCAGCTGATTGTAGATCACTGCACAGTTTTACAATACGGCCATGGACCACCCATGGCTAACGGGGAAACCCAGCCAAGTCTTTAGGGGGGTTTCCATCGTAGCTTTATATGACTACGAACACATGGACATATGTGATGATCACATCTGATGCATGGCAGGTAACGCTACAGCATGTAACACTATGCGCCCGAGCAGGCGTGCACAGCTCCGACCTGTACAGCAAGCAGATGTGCAAGTATGCTGGATGCCGCACATAGCCTGACACATCCCGGCGAACAGGAAAAAAAAAAACAGAATATAGCTACATAGTGGATTGGAAAAAACACTTTAATCCAAGTTCATCTACTTTATACATTCAGCCCTGATGTGCAGGAGGGTAAGAACATCCCATGAGCAAATTCACCATAGAGCAGAACATTTCCAGACGTCAGCTGGCAAATGGATCAAGCTTCAACATTAAAGGGGTTGTTGAGGATTTAAATGGATTATCCAGGATTTTAAAAAATACCTCTTATTTTACCCATCACTTAAATGCAGATGTGCCATTAGTTATTACTTTCCTGTAGCTGCTGTGTGTCCACGTGATTGTAGCAGCCCATTACTAGCCTAGCACTTTTATTCTTGCCATCACCGCAGATGACAGTGATTGGCTGCAGAGGTCATGTGAATGAGCTGCATGTGATCAGTGCAGTAAGGTAAGCAGAGGACATCAGGGATCACTTGACATCTATCTCATATATATATATATATATGTTTACCTATATTGGTATCCCTTGTGGTTAGAAAAAATATATATAAATCTTGGACAACCCTTTTAACACCTGGACTACCCCTTTAATACCAGTAACCATTTATATAAAAATTTAATTTGTGAGCAAAACATTCGATAAGAAGTTAGATTGCACAAGAAATGTGTGCACAGAAGGGAGCTTGATAAACTGAGGAAAATCTATTTTTTCACACTCCCTGGTAACTGAATTTGATGGAGGATGTGACACTTAATTTCATGATAGGCAGCGGAGCAGCGAGTCCTACAGCTCCGTTCTCTGCCCCGTCCTTGTACCTACATACCCTGGATAAGGCCCCTTCACGAGCACCCAGGTCTCTGCACATATGCCATACCAGACCATACGTGGCAGACTGGCTGGTGGTGCACCAATACCAATCTGGCTCTAGTATTGTTGCTTGCATTCATTTAAGGGGCTGGGGGTGCCAACAGATGCCAGAATCCAGTACTGTTGCTCACAAATGGTGGAAAGGCTGGAGGAGAATATTCTGAGATTCACCTTGTCACTCAGAAGAAGCGCTGAGATCAAACAGAAAAGTGGGCACCTTTACATGGGGGGCACCATTACCGGCCGGGCACAGAAGTTGGCATTGGTCTCCTAAATTGTTTAGCACTTGCAGACTGATCTCTCAACCAATCTGAGCTCTGCTGATGCGGTGAAGTCTAATATGTGGCATGGACTGTTATGCCAGCTATACCGGGTGCCAATCACTTTACCAATAACTGTGCATTATACTGTGTGACCTTCAAAGGAATGAGACATCCATGAGGAGAACAGCCAAATGCTTGGAAAGCCGATTCAGCAGATCTAATTACCGTAGATCAAAAAAATCCTGCACCATGTGCCTTGCCCAGCCAGACATCTCCATGCCACCTGTAGCCTTAACGGCGGAATGCCTTCCTCTCCTTGTTATCAGTAGTCACATCTATAGCGCTGTCACTAGATACACCGTAAGGTGCCGCTGCTCAAGAAGAGGAACAAACTTCACTGCTCTGTAAGCAAATCCTGGGTCTATGGGTGCTGCCACCTCTCTCATCTACATCACAGATGGTAGAATGACCATGCCAATCACAAGTGCTGGCAACATATACTACTGTACATGGCGGATAGAACAGCGACTACTACCCCCATCATGCCCAGTTTATCATTATGAAGGGTGAGGACAGTCACACTGATGCACAGTAACCCTGACTACCACTGTATACAACTATATCCCAGACAGATCTGGTACTACTACCCCCATTATACCCAGTTTATCATTATGATGGGTGATGACAGTCACACTGATGCACAATAACCCTGACTACCACTGCATACAGCTATATCACAGGCAGATCTGGTACTACAACCCCCATCATACCCAGTTTATCATTATGATGGGTGAGGAAAGTCACACTGATGCACAGTAACCCTGACTACCACTGTATACTGCTATACCCCAGGCAGATCTGGTACTACTACCCCTATCATACCCAGTTTAT
>VIAB01007883.1:15786-28164 GCA_009801035.1 Oophaga pumilio
TTAGACAAGTGTCTAAACATTGTTTACACAAAAATAGCGTGCGCGCATAAGCGCTGATGAGCGCACAGCCATGCACCTGCTAGCGCCCCCATAGATTGTAATGTTATTTTTTTGCGCATACCGCGTGCACACGTGCGCATGCGCTTTTTTAAAGTGGTTGGGCGGAAAAAAAGATGCAACATGTTACATCTAGCGCGTCGGGCCCACACCTGGAAAATGAGCAGCGCACGACAAACGCTGATGAACGCGTGCAAGCGCTATACCTTACGCCCGCCATGTTAAAGATAGGGGAACATTGCGCATGCGACCGATAGCGCACGATGCGCTGCGTGATAAAACGCAAGTGTGAAAGTAGCCTTACAGCCAATAAAAACACAAAAGTCATTATTTCAGTGAATTGGAATACTTTATAACAACAGCTTGAAAAAATGATTTCAAAATCAGAAATATTGGCCTACTGAAATGTATATTCAGAAAATGCACTCAATACTTGGTCGGGGCTCCTTTGGCATCAATTACTGCATCAATGCGGTGTGTCATGGAGGCGATCAGTCTGTGGCGCTGCTGAGGTGTTATGGAAGCCCAGGTTGCTTTGATAGCAGCCTTCAGCTCATCTGCATTGTTGAGTCTGATGTCTCTCATGTTCCTCTTAACATTACCCCGTAGATCCTTTATGGGGTTAAAGTCAGGCGAGTTTGCTTGCCAATCAAGCACAGTGATACTGTTGTTTTTACACCAGGAATTGGTACTTTTGGCAGTGTGGACAGGTGCCAAGTCCTGCTGGAGAATGACATTTCCAACTCCAAAAAGCTTGTTGGCAGAGGGAAGCATGAAGTGCTCTAAAATTTCCTGGTAGATAGCTGCACTGACTTTGGTCTTGATAAAACACAGTGTACCTATACCAGCAGATGACATGGCTCCCCAAACCATCACTGATTGTGTTAACGTCACACTAGACCTCAAGCAGCTTGGATTGTGTGCCTCTCCACTCTTCCTTCAGACTCTGGGACCTTGATTTCCAAGGTCTAGTGTGAAGTATCCACAATCAATGATGGTTTCGGGAGACATGTCATCTGCTGGTATTGGTCCTGACCATGTTCTCATAGTTTGGGTCTGCAGCAGCCTTAGCCATTTTAGCTGTTGTCGTCACCCAACCCTACCAGGTGAGCGCTATTGCCCACATTCTATTACTTGTCATCTAGATAAGACCCTATTCCTTCCAGCTCCACATTCAAAAATTTAGGGTAGACATAACTGCACAGAAGATACTTAACAATTTAAGGTAATATATTAATCCCACTTAATTATAATTGTGGTGGTTGGCCCATGACAAAAACTACCTGACTAAACCTGTCTGCAGGCATGGTATAAAAGTTGTCACTCAAACTCTTCTTGTGATTTAACAGCCATATTGCGTGTTGGGTCTTCCAGATTGTGTCCAAGGTCTGTTAATAGGGAGACAGAGAACAGTAATATTGGATTTCAACATGCTTGATTCCTTTTTCCTGCAGGTCACAAAGTCTGTCACCTGCCTGATCATCTATACCCATAGATATAAACAAGCAAGGTCAGTTGAACTAAGGATGCGTGTTTATGATGTAGGTTGTATAAAGACATGTTTGCTTGTTCAGCTGCGTCTACTGTTTTACATGTTTATGGCTGACTCCATAGCTTTTTAGAACTTTGATAATAGGATTAATTTAACCATCTAGAATCTTTGTTCTGCCATTAAACAGAAGACCCACTTGAGTCTTTCAACCCAATAAAGATCGAAAAAGTGACTCCCATGTCAGAAAATGTGAAAATTATTCTACAGGAAATGTTTTATCTTTAATTTGAGAAATCTGACTGTACGAACAAGAACCCAGGCAGGAATGAAAAACCTTGAATTCCTAGGGAGACATAAATTTGTCCTGCAGGTAGAATACCACTAACACAGCGAGTGAAGCATTGCTGAATAAATAAGCTGCTTTATTATAGTAGGAGGATAATAAAGAGTCCTTGTACAAATGACAAATCCACTAGCGAGCTGTGCTTTTCCAGTGTCGTCACGGATCCCCGCAGGTAAAATATCCCTGTGATTACACAGTAATTCATTCTATTGTATATGCATTAGCTTTTTCATTTTTTTCAAGTCTTCCCTCTTATCTTCGTTTAACTGTTCCCCACAAGCCTTGTTATTCCTTCCAGTAAAATGAAGTGCCCTGAATTTCTACCTAAGTCCTCTAAAATCCTTGATGGAGATGGCAATATTTGATTAAGAAGGGTAGGCCATCTCAATGGAAGTTATGACAACTGTAAATTTATTTTCTCCAGGGCTTAGGTTGACTGAAAAGTAGTGGAGTTAGAGAGATAGGAGGTAGGAAGCATAGAGAAATAGTGTCTCTTAGATCCTCTAGTTTTTAGTCAATTTGTTGCTTACCACTCATATTTAGCTTATTTTTTTCCTTATAAAAAACAACTCAATAGATTTATTGAAAACATTAAGCATTAACACTGAACTATAGTACTAAGACTGCACTGTGTGTAGGAGGCTGTATGAGGCACTTTGAGCACCTGAGACTTCATACTCCATGTTCTTGTGTGATCTCCTTGTGTTTTCTCATATAAGTAATGCTGGAGGAAGGAAGAAAACCTCTTTAATGAATCATTCACAATTTTCTAAAATGGCAGTAAGGGTAGAAGAAGAGAGAAGCACAGTGCCTCCTAGCACAATAACTTAAAGATGGGTTCATGACCCTAGGCCAGTAACAACCCACTGCCAAGAGCCTCACCTTAGCCGAGTCATTTTATGGGGCCCGGAAAGTCAGCCACAAATGGGCCGGATCTCCACTTTTCCCGTACGGAGAGTTGGTTGAAGCATTGTTGAACTGTGCACCAGAGCTCAAAATCAGGGATAGCTCTTGTCCCCTGTGCTGGCACCAACTCCTCTACTAAGTATTGGATGCTTTTTGCATCATCAAAGCAAGGGCTTGGTAGAGAGATTGGAGTCAACACAGTGAGCTTTTGTGCAATTCCATCTCTGAATCACAGCAGATGCATCAAATACTTAGCATAAGGAGCAATCCATCTTGGATTATGAGATCTGGCTGTCAGGGACTGCTGCACAAAGCCCAACTACGCATGGACAGCTCTCTTACCCTACTGCCCAAGGAAAGCTGTCTTATAGCCCTACTTTCCAGGGACAGCTGTTTTATAGCACTACTACCCAAGGACAGCTCACTTAAAGCCAGGCTTGGACTGACCCACAGGAAAACAGGAGAATAATCTGTTGGGCCTTTGTGCAAGAGTGAGCCAACACCCACTTATATGAGCAGAACTTAGCACAATATGTTTGGATCACTATGTACAGACAAAGGCAGCATCTTATTCATTTAACAATCTACCCAATGCATGGTCATATAAATTTGTGAATGAGGACAATGTCAAACTTGCATGTAGCTGAAAAGTTGGGCCCTGGAGTTGGTTGCTAGTGGGCCCCAATCTGACATGGTTTATAGCCCTGTATAGTCTGTTCATTGCAGTCCATGCTGGTACTGTGTTACACGAACGTCTGCATGAGCCCTTACCATTACCAGCGGCCCTATGAAATCAACCATAATGCTGATGTGGCCCTCAGAGAAAATTAGTTTATCACTCCTTCCTTAGTGGGTTTTGCAGCAAGCAAGCACAATACTTCGGCCATCAGCGTATTTTATACAGTAGGTCCAAGTGAATGGAGAACTGGCTGCAGCAGCTGGTTAGGAGCACATGTGATGTCTAGGCATTCATGCAAATTCTTAACATGAAGTATGGAAAAAAGTACCTGCCTTAGGCATTTCTGGTGGAGAACTACAGATGGAATGCAAAGTGGATCAGCTGGATGTAGAGTAAATGAGTATTTAATTGATAAAAAAAAGTGAGCTGTAAAAAGTTGGGTTTTTTATATGTTAGAATAATTTTTAGCAATAACATAATCATGTCAATTACATCCTGTTGGATCCACTATCTATTCTATTTGGACTTCCCCAAACAGAAGGACTAATTCTCAATATTTATTTCTTTACTTCACATTCACTATTTTTCTCTGACACACAAATGGGTGCAGTATTTGTCACATGATGGACACAAATGGTGCCCAATATAACTTTCTGACTTATAATTGGGACTGTTGGGCCTTAGAAAGCAGAGACATATTGTCATGATCCCAGTGCAGGTTTCACCTGCACGCCAGGGGTTAAGGTCTTAAGCGCAGTGCAGGTTTGTCCCGCACACCAGGGGTTAATGTCTTGATCCCAGTGCAGGCTCTGACCTGCACATCTAGGGTTTATTATTGTGGCCTCTCTTTGGTTCGGGGAGAGCTTCTTATAGCCCTAGGAAGCTCCAATCCCCGTCAGTTATACTTTTGCCTTTGGCTGAGTGTGTTGACCCCTGTTTGCCTGTGCCTTGTGCCTGTGTCCTAGCTTGTTTGTATGGTCCTGATCCGATTCTGTTTCCCGTTGTGAGTTTGCCTCTTGATTCTGTACTGCGTATATGCTTCTCTGGTTTTCTGACTCCTGCCATGTCCCTGACTATTCTTTATTAGCCTGCTCCTTGTGTAACGCGTTGTCTCTCACGTTTACTGACCTAGGCTTGTCTTGGATTCCGTTTCCCTCTGGTGCCCCGTCCTTTCCCGGGTGTACGGTGACCCCCTTTCCCTTCTCCAGGATCCCTGTAGCATCCTGCACTCATCCCCAGCTGCAGGATGCTAAGCTCCGCCCCCTGGCATGTCACATGACCACAGGTCCTGGCAGTACACTCACCACCCGATGTTCTGCTCACTCCAGCTATGCTGTATTGCTGTCCTCTGGCCCAGCTCCCGGGCGCTGTGAGTACCGCAGTCACAGGCCGTCAGAGGCTCTGGACTCACACTGTCAGGGCTGCTGAAACTGCTGGTAAGTGCCCACCTAGCGGTTTCTCGTGATACATATTGAAGTATAGTTACATCTAATTTAAGTCTCTAGGTGCTGTAGTATGTGCTATTAATGGAACTATAATACATTTACCTTTATAAGACCTTGGAGGCAATTGTTCTCCTAAATAATGTGGCAGATTTACTAATCAAATTGAGCCAGAATTCTAGTCCACATCTGTGCCTAATTTATTAAGTGCTTTAAAGAAGTACTCCTGCTCCCATCAAAATTTGTATCTTCTTAGTATACTGAAACAATCTTGCAGTTGCTCATTTTGCCCTTCTACCTAGCTAATTCTTCTCTTTTCCATGAGGTCTATGACATCACATGATTAAAAACTGACTAGCTGAATCCTGCTAAGCACTAAGTTGAAAAAGGAGGTATATTGTCCCTTTATGAGTCATAAGTCTCTGCAAAAGTCCCTGGCAGGGAGAAGGAAGGAACAGCTGAGTCAGAAGTTGGAGAAGGGAATGATAAATGCAGGGATAAGAGACTTCCTGTTTCAACAGAGAGCAGAGAAAAGAAAATTAATAGCTGGGTAGAAAGGTAAAATGAGCATTTGTAAGTACACAGTGCTATATAATATGATGACTGCAACATATTAGGAGGATAATGGTTCTTTAAACACTTTTTACACTGAACAAGGTGGAGTAGCTTAAAGAAAATGGAGAGTGAGTACTAATGGCACGTTTTACGATCTGCCAATTATCTCCAAAAGTCTTCTAAAAGTAAGCCAACCAAGAAGTGGTGTAAAGACAAACAAAATTGTCAAACAATGCACAAATTTATTGTCTAGCACAGTAACCCCTAACTTTTCTGCCTTGAGAGCCGCATTAAACTTTGAGAGAGAGTCATGAGCCACATTTAGGTCCAAGAGAGAGTTACGAGCCACATCCAACTCCAGCCCACCTCACAATAGCGAGACACATTGCCCCCATTACTGGTATAATGACAGCCAAAGTTTTTTCACTGAAATTCTACAAAGGAAGTGTACTAAGAGCCAGGGGTTCCCACAATATCCCCACTCAGTATTTTGGCATCAACTACCCCCACCACACTGTCGCATCCAGCTTTAAGCATCTCCTCTTGACACTTCACATAATCCAGTCTCCAACTTACCATACTTAAATTATTTCCAAACACCCAATGCCAGAATATGCACATTCAGATCTGCTCTTTTGTACTGGGCTACTCACAAAATTCACCATCTGGAAAACTGCTCTTCATAGTTGTTTGCTAGACCTGATGCTGATGCACCAAGCTGGAAGCCAGTTGCAAGCCACATATCATGGGCTCGTGAGCCACGTGTGGCTACTCTAGCATGATAAATTTTGCAATGTATCATTGTCTAGTCTACATTTACACTGTCTATATATTAGCCAAGGTTTGTATATAGTTTATATCTTGTATTTTCCACTCCACATGAATGGGACCTAGTTGCAATAGCAGAGAAAGCCTATGGCTGTGAAAAAATATTTTCTAGTCCTAGACAACATCCCTAAGGGAAAAGACAATAGACCAACTTACATGAGATTTTACAGATATGTTCAGTAATGGGGGATAAGAAACTAGACTGATTATGTAAATAAATATTAATAATTCACAATACAGCCGAAATCCATCTTCGCTAATTAACCTAAGAAAGTCTGCAAAGACTCTAAATCAATGATATAATTGATCTACACTCTATTTCTATCACATATGATCCAAACTTTAATTGTATACATTTTACGAAAACAGAAAAATATTGCTTGACTGGATTATTGGGATCAATAAATAACTAACCGGCGGTAAGGAGGGTGACACAGTTTCTATGTTTTTCATTCTCAGTCTCAAGCATCACTTTCGATTCATTCTTAGTTATAATGTTATATTGCAATATATGTATAGGGATGAGCAGACCTGTGGAGGTTCAGGTTAATCGGATTCGGCCGAACTTTAGTCTAAAATTGAAAGGGTCCTCAACTTTGATACTCAGTTGCCCCTGGGTAGGCCCACACGACATTGTAGACCCACGTGATCACAGTGGTCATTTTCATTACACTTATGATCTTCTGGTTAATTATGGAGCTGCCCCAGGGCAACCATGTTTAAATAGGGGAGGTACCTGCCCCTGAAGACAACAAATTTTGTAATGTGAATACTGACATGCGGTTTTAGTGCATTTTATTGTGAAAAATGTGTATAGTGTAATGTAATTAAAATTCATTGTCATATTACTGATGCTTTTGTGTGGGTACTGCAAGATAACATCTAAGGCAACTATCGTACACTGAGCTCAGGGGTGGTGAATGTATAGAATATAAACTAGTACTTAGATAGTGATAGATAGGAACATAGATATAGTAATAGTGTAGGATACAGTTAAATGTTTGGGGCCAGCCCCTAGATGGAAGGGGGTCAGGTCAAGTAAAAAGCGGAATCATTTCCTGGTTTAGTGAGTCAGAGTAAGTGTTTGGTTTGTGTCAAGATCATGTTTAAGAAGCAGTGGGCTGGAAGCAAGCGGAGTACATATCTTTCTGGCAGCAAGAGGTCTTACCAAATTTCCTGTAAAGTTTATGTAATGTCCAAAGCCTATGGCCTGAAATAGGCACTGAGGAGTTTGCCTTAATCCCTCCATACAGAGGAAGCCAGATGGGGAAATCGCATAAGGTAAACAAAATGAATCTCGGGAGTGCTGTAGTATTGGACGGGAAACCCCTGCGACTGACAGGAAGATCTTGTGTAGGGATAGTTTGAGCTGATAATAAGCAAATTCTTGAAATGTCCTGTGTTGAAGGGCGGAGGGCGCTGTGCCCGATACTATGTGTTAATGACTGATTTACTTGAAATGTCCATTAGAATTAAACTTGTTAAGATGTGTGCCCTGATGTGTGCAGCTCTTCCTGGCTACTGGCCTGCAAGTGAATATAATGCAACTTACATAATATAGCACACTCGGACATGATTTATTTGCATGGTGCCAGGGCATGGGAAAGCAGCCACTCAACCATGATTACCGCCCTATGCACTTTACACTTTCATGTTGTACTCTGTGAGAGAAGGTGAAATACAGTGTGAGACCCAGGGTCTGCTGCTCCAGTCTATGGAGCCCCATTCTATGAAAGTGAAAAGCAGAGAAGTGTGAGCTGGTCTTATTATGATGGGAAGGGGCCAATATCCAGGGACCTTCCCAGCCGCCTATTAATATCAGCACACAGTTGTCAGATTTGCCTTTGCTAGTTATTAAAAATAGGGGGAACCCCACGTAATTTTTTGGGGGGTTCGCCATTTTTTAATAACTAGCAAATGCAAAGCAGACAGCTGAGGCTGATATTAATAGGCTGCGAAGGTAAATGAATCTTGCCCCCTTCACAGCATAACAAGACCCGATCACAGCTGTCTGCTTTCCCTTGGCTGGTTATTAAAATAGGGGGGATCCCAAGTCATTAATTTAAATTATTTATTTATTTTACACTGCCCCTCACTTAATACTTGGCATTGCTGTGAATGGCACTGGAAGTGCCTACAGCTTAAAAGCTTGTCGATTGGCTGCACTTCAGCCTTTGAACAAGCTTTATTGAGCATCCAAATTCTGAATAGTAACACAGACTTCCTGGAGAAATCTGCGTTTTGAGTTCAGCAGCGGTGACCAGTACGAACCCTGAACTTTACAGTTTGAGTTTGCTCATCCCTATACATGTAATCTAGATTACTGAATCTTACATTATAATCTTATATAACTAATAAATGTATATATCTTCACTGTTTAACTATATTGATATCAATTCACATAGTTTTTTTCACGTTTTACTAGTTAATTTTATTGCTATATTCTGAGAGCCATAACTTTTTTTTATTTTTACTGTTGGAAGCTGTCAGAGGATTCTTGTAGGATTATCTGTAGATTTAATTGGTGCCATTTTAAGGGACATACAGAAAAGAGCTGGAGGGCACCACTACTAGGGATCACCCGTCACATGCTAGAGTAATACATGAACAAACAAAAAAAGAAAGTAGCATGCAGATAACAGGGATTACCAATCAAATAATATCAAAAATTGCTTTATTAAATAGACAACAAAACAACACTGCAAAGGTTAAAAACATTTAAAATTGCATAGTGCAAACAAAACTGTACATTGACCCATAATAGGGTCGTGCCCCTGCCAAACCCCAGATAAACAATATACTCCTTATTGTGTCAGAAACATAACAATGACGCTGGTCCAAATTATACATAAGCAGCATACATAAATAAAGAAAAATCCTGCTGTCCCAATAATATAGCTGAACGTTTATGAAAACATCGCTCAAGAATAAAGAGGAATAGGTAGATAGCAGAGATGAAAAAACACAGTCCACTATCAAACAAAGTGGTATAGAAAACTTCCTCTTAAAGGTCAGGGTGAGCTTCTGCCAAAACAATATAATGATCCCCTAAATGAGGAGGCCAGAAAATCTCATACAACCTGAGCCTGGTGCAGGTGAAACCCACATGGAACAATGCCCACATAGAGCGCCGATGGAATAGAGGGTGAAAGGAGTGGAGGAAGCAAGAGCACAGGGATGCCCAACACGTGTCGCCAGGAAGCCTGGCTTCTTCAGGGGCAGCCCTGCTCTATATAGCACAATCGATCAGATGATCGCAGCTTCTGGTCTCCCATGGGGATATTTGAAGCAAGTAAAGAGTAAAAAAAAAGTTTTAAAAATATGAAAAAAATAAAAATATATAAACGTTCAAATCACCATATATAAACATTCAAATCACCCCCCCATTCACCCCATTCAAAGTAAAGCAATAAAAAAAAAATCAAATATACATATATTTTGTATCACTGTATTCAAAAAATTCACAGAGAAAAAAGGCAGAGATGTTTACCTGCCCAGGCCTCCAACCAAATGCACTATCAGGGTGCAGCGGACCCGATTAATGATGGCTGAAACACAGGTGCAGCAATATCGATATAACAATCACTCCCAATCTACCAATCAATGGTGTCTGGTATAGTAGTGCGCGATAAGATAAAAGATAATAATCTGTATGCGGCATTGTTCACACACAGGCAATACAGAGCTTCTGAATAGCAGCCTATTAGTAGCACAAATACAGGCAGGCTGTTCAGTGCTGCCAAATGCATCCTGTGCGAACAAGAGGCCACAGTTTACAGAGCCATCTGGGTCCAGCTGTACCCTGAAAAATAAAGTGCAAAAAAAAAAACATATCAGTATATGCAAGGTATTAATCAATATTGTGGCCTCAATACATAGGCTGGCAACCCACGCCAAGGGTCCTCACACTTGCCAGTCCTCACACTAAAACATGAAAACTAAGCTCACCGACACAAAAAGAGGACTTAAAAATCCTCCAAAAATTTTAAAAATTCACAGAGAATTAAGGCAGAGATGTTTACCTGCCGTGCCCAGGCCTCCAAACAAATACACTATCAGGGTTCAGGGGACCAGATTAATGATGGCTGAAACACAGGTGAAGCAATACCGATATAACAATCACTCCAAATCTACCAATCAATGGATCTTTTATCTTTTTGTGCACTACTATACCAGACAATCAACCACTCCATGGATCCATGGTCCGTAATTCATGGATCCAAAACGCTTCGCGTTTCTTAAGTATACAGATCCGGTAACCTCCACTTCTCGGGACAGGGACGTGTTCTCTCACTTGAAATTTAAATTGGGAAGCCTTATGGCCTGCTGTGATAAAATGTTGTGAGACAGGGAGTAACGTATTTTTACATCTATTGGTCGATTAGTGTTTTGAGATGCGGTCTTTAATTGCGCACGTAGTTTCACCAATGTAGAGTAGTCCACATGGGCACTTGATAAGGTACACAACAAAAGTGGTATTACAGGTGGAATAGTCTTTGATGCAGTATTTCTTACCGGAGTGGGGATGGTGAATAACGTTACCTTTAAGTACATTACTGCATTGGTTGCAGTGGAGGCAGGGAAAGGTACCTATCCTGAGGTTTTAGAGAAACCTTTGTGTATGGGGGGTTGCTGAAGGACCAAAATCTGCCTTCACCAGAGAATCAAAAAGATTGGTAGTGCGTTTATAGCAGGGAAGGAAGTGATTTCACAATTCTGGAACATTAGGATATGCGGTTTGTAGAAGGTTCCAATGGCGTCTGATAGTACTGTGCAAGATATGTACAAACGGATGAAATGTATGGACAAAAGGAATGCGTTTCTCAATGCTAGATTTTGGATGTGCGTGGGGTGCCTCGGCTAGTAGTGCTGAAGGGTAGCCACATTCCCTAAATTTGTTGTGCATCTCATTGGTTCTTAGTGAATTAAGTGAAGGAAACAATCCTCTGTACTCTTTGGAACTGGGACCGTGAGATTGATTTTTTTATAGCCGGAGAGTGAAGACTATCAAAGTGTAGAAGACTATTCCGATCGGTGGGTTTCGTACACAGATCCGTGGTGAGGTTGCCTAGGTCGTCTTTGGTAACCAGTGTGTCAAGGAAGTTGACCTGATGGGTACTGCTAGTAATAGTGAAGGATAGTTCAGGCCAAGCTGAATTCAATTGTACCGTCCCAAATGCAAAAAATGTCTTCAATATAGCGTTTCCATAGACGACTATGGGAAAGAAAAAGGGGATCGGTATAGATGACCTCTTCCTCAAATTGCGCCATAAAGGTATTGGCACAGGGCGGTGCTACGTTCGAGCCCATTGCAGTAACTCTGATCTGCAGGAAGTATTTGATATTCTCTTTACATATGACCATCAGACTGATGAAGGTCCATGTAGGACCGAAACATCTCTTCTCTTTGTATGGACTGACTACAATAAAAATCTCTTTCGGATTATTCCATTAAGTTGAGTGCCAAGTTTTATTCTTATATGTTTTGGCTTGGGAACCTACTTGTGCACCACTTCACAACGGCTGTGCTACATTCTACACCATATGGGAGTGGAAAGGCATGCATATTCATTACCTTAATGAGCGGGGCCACGTGATCGCTCGGTACATGAAGAGCTACCGGCGCCAGGACCAACAAGATGCTGCAATTGCGCCGGGAACAACGAGATGCTGTGAGGACGCGCAGGAGGGTGAGTAGGATGTCTTCTGGAATCCGGCCACTGCGGGTATCACTGTGCATGCTATAAGAGAAATTAATATTTAGTAGCAACACAGGCTTTAGCCACAGCCGCAGGCTGCTGCCACTGTCACCCGGTGCTCCCCCTCCCCCGCCAGCTTTCTGGGACAATTGACTCGTGTATAAGCTGAGGGGGTCATTTTCAGCACAAAAAAAGTGCTGAAAAACTCGGCTTATATACAGTATATATTCCAGTAGTGATGTCTCCATATGTCTCCCATACAGTAGTAACATCCACCTAATTTACCTTAAAAATTTGGAACATTCCATATTATGGCCCCATAAATTAATAATCCTGATTCCCATCCTGTAATTTTGCTCTCCATTTTATAATAATGT
>VIAB01007883.1:39963-79459 GCA_009801035.1 Oophaga pumilio
GGCTGAAAATCTCGGCTTATACGCGAGTATATACGGTATATGGTCTGACAAAACAACTTTTATATCATGATTTATTGATACCGTACGAACAAAAAAAAATGCCAAATATGTGAATAAGTAAATACATATGTCTGTCTGTTGGAAGTACTCTTCTAAGTCTCAGGCACAGGAACATATTGTAATTCTGTGCAGCCATTGTATTGTTTGAAGCCATAATACCACAACCATAGTCTTCTATTAGGACCTATCATATTCTTACACCTCAAAATCTACATACACTCTGGGATATGCTCTTATTTATACACTATGTATAAATATATGGGTGGTTGATAAAAAGGAATGGAACATTACTTATTCCTTTCAAAGACTCTACAAAAGACCTGGTGGCACTCAGGACAGGTGGAAGAAATGTGATTCTGGCAGCTAAATAGCAAAAGATTCTTTACAGTTAAAGCAGTCAGACTGTGCAATGCCAGAAAGCAAGAGGCAGTAACGGCAGACTCTATGACTAGATGTTTTTCTAACAACAAATAGCATTGTAAGTTATAAATAATCTAGTAATAGAGAATGCATAATTGGTGGAGAAAGGCTGAACTTAATGGACCCAAGTCTTTTTTTCAACCTATATACTGTAACTATGTAAGTATGAAAGATGCCTTATTGGTTGTTCTATAAATTGGCACTATATTAAGCACCATATGCACACTGAATGCCTTCTGCTTCATAGTATGGAGCTACAGGGGCTCTTTGTAGTAATATACAGCTGTCTACTGATTGGAAAAGCTGAGGATGAACTATTCAATAAGAGATAATAAAGGAGGCTATTATGTTTGGCACGAACATTGAGCAAAAGGATTTACGTTGCCTGCAGCAACATCCAGTCTGGTCCTTTGTGGCATGAACACCAGGGTAGTCTTAACTTGTGTGGATAGTATTCTGGGAGAATGAGACAGCCTGACATCAGGATGACACAGGGCCAAGGTAATACTAGAGAATACTGGGTCGAGAATACCCATGGCAAAGGTGATGTCACGGGTGTGTCAGAGGCTGCATACGACTGACTGCAAAAGGTCTCAGCAGTTTGCTTTGCAGACTTCTTCCTGGGCCTTGTAACTCTAACCCAGTGACAACCTTCACCCGGCTCTATTTGACACACCAGTACCGAGGTGTTTTTTAGCTTCCAGCTTGCTGCTGGAAGTTGCTGTTGATATTTCTATTTCCAGTTCACTGTTGCGGCTTGTAGCTATTGCAGTCAGCTTTCTTCCCCCTTGCTGGAGGACGTCTGTTTTTCTCTCTGAGTCTACTCCAGCTCAGTGTTCTCCCTTGTTTGTGTATCCCATCTGTCTTTAGTGGTAGTGGGGATTGACAAGCATACATCCTGTCCTTCCCGCTGCAGGGTCTATCACCAGAGTCAGGCAGGGATTAGGTATCCTGCTCGGTGATAGGTGCAGAACCTATATAGGGACGATAGGGCAAACAGGGTGACGTTAGATCTGTCTAGGGGTCTCTGTGGCACCCCTGAGTGTCCAGTCGCCACAGAGGTACTACACCTCATCCAGAGGTCTCAGGTAAGGAGGGAGCACTACCCAGGACTCTGACACTCGCACCCAACACACACCAGTTCAGTCGGGTATCTGGGTGTACCCTTAGGGAGGATGGCCTCATCCCAGGCTGGGTAGGAAAGGGTGTTAGGGTGTGGTTGGGGAAGGTAGAAAGGGGGAGGAGCTTAAGAAGTTGGAAGAGAGCAGTGGTCTGTGAGACCAGAGAGAACAGTCTAGAAGGGGAGCTCAAGCTGTGAGCAGCTTGTCCCCAGACGGAAGAGAGTGTGATAATAGAAAATTGAGAGGGAGAGACAGAAGAAAGCTTCCAGGAGGACAGAAGGGGTCCTAGGTACACCCCACGGCCCTGGCAGGTGCTCCATCTCCACTCTGCTCTTCTCTAGTGTTTGGTTCCCTTTCCCTTATCCCATTGTGTTGCACCTAGCCTTTCCTACACGTTGCGTGACAGGTGAAGACTACCTTTGTCAGTCTGTCATGGAGAAAAAACTGTCAACCTATTCCATTGTTGACTTATAGACAGATAAGGTGAATTTGAGGGCCAATATTCTGGTGATACTTCTATTTTAGATGATAATTGCTCCCTTTTTGCGTCTGTAAACTGACTAGCCGGTGTAGGCTTTGTGCCTATAGTATATGAAAAGCTCAGTATGTTTCTATGTAAACAACTTAAAGAAATGATTTATCTCTCTGGGTCAAAATAATATTATTGAAGTGAGATATTCTGCAGGTGTTCAAAGCCGAGCCTCGTGCACACATTCCTAGAGCAAGTTCTGAAAATGCTTTCAAATTGCATAGCATGTTTCGGTTGGGATTGTATTATAAGCAGGGAATGATTGAGGGCAAGAGACCCAGTTTTCTCAAGCATGCTACATGAAAGGGAAGCAGTGATGAACAGCCAGCGTAGGTGACAGGGACACGATTTCAGTAATGGAGAGGATGTGTCTTACTGTAACATTGTGAGCTCCGGTTAACCCCTGCTAGAGAATAAATGGCAGGACTATTGATTGGGTGCTAACAGTGGAAGATTAAAACTATCTTTAGCTCTGGGCAATAATCAAGCTATGTGCCCCTTCACATATTTTTCCATGATTTGTAGCTGATCAAACACTAAAAAAACTTTTGCACGAAGGCAGACTTCAAGCAATGTCTAACTTCAAAGTATTCAGCAAATCACTTAAATTAATTATAGAGGAATTCTGTTTTATTTACAAAGATTAATATTTGCAAACTAATAAAGATCATCACCATTCCTGAAAATATATCAGACATGGCCATTTTTGTACAGGTGCAATGCCTCCTTAAAGGGTTTGGAAACGTTTTCTTAATTTTAATAAATAAGTTGGGGATATGATTTTGTGGCACTTACTAATATAGAAGTGTTAGATTCGCCAGGTGAGGTGGATCCAGATGGGCACGCAGACCCCTGCCGTTGATGCTGCGAGAAGGAAGGCACGTGGGCAGCGAGGACTTGACACACATAAGAATCTCAGGGACAGCAGGACGGATAATATGGGACCCATCAAGGATGAATGCAAGTTGAAAACACAACAAGCACAGGTAAGGAGTAGTGATGAGCGAGTATACTCGTTGCTCGGGTTTTCCTGAGCACGCTCGGGTGATCTCAAAGTTTTTGGAAGTGCTCAGAGATTTACTTTCTTTTTGCCGTAGCTGCATGATTTGCGGCTATTTGACAGCCTGAATACATGTGGGGATTCCTTAACAAACAGGCATTCCCCACATGTATTCAAGCTGTCCAGCAGCCATAAATCATACAGCTGCGGCAACAGAAACTAAATCTCTGAGCACTTCCAAATACTCGGAGACCATCCGAGTATGCTCGGGAAAACCTGAGCAACGAGAATATTCGCTCATCACTAGTAAGGAGCAGATCAAACATGAAGCAATAGAGTCTCAATCCCAAGACACAGGTGTTTTGCAAACTGGGCCTTAAGTAGGTCAAAGGAGATGATATAATTGATCCACTCCAGGCAATCTGCAAAACCCGAAGTGGAGCACAGCATAGGGCAGGAGGAGAAAACTGAGCGTGGGATACTGGATACATGGTGTAACAGTATCTCCCTCTAATGACCACTCCCAGGTAAGTCAGTGACAGCAGAAAAAAAATACTTAGCCGTAATCTCATGAGCAAAATTGGAGTATCTATGTTCTTCTTAGGCACACAGTGTCTCTCCTCAGGACCAAATATAATTTCACAGTACAAAATTTGGTTGATTTCATAGAATCATAGAATAGTAGAGTTGGAAGGGACCTCCTGGGCCATCTGGTCCAACCCCCTGCTCAAAGCAGGATTCTCTAAATCATCCCAGACAGATGTCTGTCCAGTCTCTGGTTGAAGACTTCCATTGAAGGAGAACTCACCACCTCTCGTGGCAGCCTGTTCCACTCATTGATCACCCTAACTGTCAAAAAGTTTTTTATAATATCTAATCTGTGTCTCCTCCCATTCAGTTTCATCACATTGCTTCTAGTCTTTCCTTGTGCAAATGAGAATACTCCATGATTGGATCAGAAATGGAAGCAGGAACTGTTTTGACTTCAGAGGAGGACCAGTTGGGTTTCAGAGGATCACCTGCAAATGGAGAGTTAGAAATTAAAGAAGCTAAAGCAAGGACATATTTAGGCTCTGTCACATCTTCCTTGCAGTTCTCTTGGGCCCTATGTCCAGAGAAGACATGAGAACTTCTGATAAAATGCAGAAAAATTTGAGACAGCAGATGCAAAGTAGAGTTTCTGAGAAGGTGGTTGAGGCAGAATTTTGAAGCAATAATGAAAACAAGATGATCCCCACTGGGAGATCTAGTCGTACGACAAATCAATGACTGAAGCGTGTGGTCGCAGCTTCAGAAGTCCCATAAGCACTGGTGCATCAGAAAGTGGCAAAATTAAAAAAGAAATATCCTCACCTTGTAATGCACCAATCTGAGGGGTTACATTCACTATCCGGAATTGGATCCAACCAACTGGAATTGTTGAGCCATTTACTGAGATTAGTTTCAGGAGCGTTTGTAAATAAACTAAAGAAATTGTCTGCCTTTTCACCAGGCAGAAGTCTATAAAATTCTCTGCTGCTCGGGAAATATTATGCCTTTGTCTTGAGAATACAGAGGAACTATAAGAAATGGACACAGACATGAGTAATTATTCTTTAGTAGATGAAAGAGTTAATCCTATTGCGATATCTCCCTCTTCACCTAGGTTCTTAATTCTTCCCTTTTGGCCTCCAATTTGCAACAATTTAGGCTATAATGATCCTTTTCACCACAATACAAAGTCTGCCAGTAAAGGAACAGGATCTTTCAGTTTGAGATAATTTTTGTTCCAACCAATTTCCATAGGTTCAAGTTCAACCATTCTGGGAGGAGATTTTGAAGACATTTTGTAGACCAAACATAGAACATTAGAGTCTCAATCCTAAGACACAAGCACTTGTCAATACGGGCCTTAAATAAGTCAATGGAGATGATGTAATCGATACTCTTGCAAAACCCTATGTGGAGCACAGCAGAGGGAAGCAGACCCAGAGAAAGGTAATAGAGCCAAAGATACCAGGGACATGTATGTATCAATAAGTAAGCATTACAGTTTTTTCTCCTGCATTTGGTATTACAGTCTTTTTTATAGACTGCACAGATATTCTTTTCTTAAAATGCCAGTGAATGAAGGAACACATGACCAGATCTGTCCATCAGTTCCCTCCAACACGTGACCCGGACTATATAAATGCTGAATCATGGCTGGCATGCCCATTCTGCTGTGATTAGAGTTGGGATAGTGTAAAATAAATAATTTTAAAAAAAGGACATGGAGTCCCCCGTATTTTAGATATCCAGCCAAGGGAAAGCAGACAGCTGTGAGCTGATCTTATTAAGCTGGGAAGAGGCCAATATTGATGAACCTTCCCAGCCTATTAATATCAACCCTCAGCTGTCTGCTTTGCCTTTGCTGGTTATTAAAAATGGGATGACCTGAAAAAATTACATGGAGTCCCATCTATTTTTAATTACCAGCTGGGCAAAGAAGACAGCTTGGGGCTGATATTAATAGGCTGAGAAGATCCATGGATATTGGCAGCTTCCCAGCCAAATAATGTCAGCAATCACCAACCGCAGAAATGGCGCATCAATTAGAACACCGAGCAGTACGTAAGAACTGCTGGGATTATTTTTTAATAACAAATGGGTAAACCAGGGAATGTGTGGGAGAGTCTTTTTTCAAATAAACATTTTTTTCCTATATTTTTTTTTCTTTTAACTTAGTGGGTAATTGCTGGGGGTGTCTGATAGACACCTTTTTATTACTATCCCCTCATGTTGATGTCCGCTGGTATTACACAGCTGACATCAATCCCAAAAACTATTACTCAGATTGCCATCACATCAGGGCAATCGAGAAGAGCCAAGGATAAGCACCAGAATTGGTGCATCTAATAGATGTGCCATTTCTGGGGTGAATGAGGGGTGGTCTTATTGGGCAGGAAAGTGGCCCACATCCAAGGACCGTCCCAGCCTATTAATATCAGCCTCCATCTGTGTGCTTAGCCTTAACTGGTTATTAAAAATAGGGGGGACTCCATGTCATCTTTTTTAGAGTCCTCCATTTTTAATAAACAGCAAAGGCAAATCAGACAGCTGGAGGCCGATATTAAAAGACTGGGAAGGTCCACAGCTGTCTGCTTTCCCTTGGATGGTTATTAAAAATAGGGGGGACCCCACATCATTTTTTTCATTTATTTAATTATTAGTAAGTACAGAAAAATACACACTCAAGCCACTGCTCCACTCCTCCACTTGGACCTTGGCTCTTGGTTCAAGATTATTATTGCTTTTTTTATTATATGTTATTTTAAGTAATTTTCCCATCCACATTTGTTTGCAAAGCAATTGAAGGAGGTCTAAATCCTACAAAACTTGGGAGAGTCATTTATAGGTTTATACTTGAGCAGTGAGTTGGAAAAGAACTGAAAATTACTTTTTTGAGGATCATAACATCAATTGTTAACAGCATTCTCCCCAAAATGAATTCAGATCTCAGACCAAACCTTCAAGTTCCTTAATTATATTGAGATCCTAGATCAGAACCCTAAATAACCTGCCCAAACCACAAAATTAAAACAATCCTGCAACATTAACAAGAGGTTAAAAGGTGGTTGCTTACTCTACTCATAAAGGGCCTAGTATAGTGGTACCATGCTCATTAAAAGTAACAACCTAATATAGACACTTTTTCCACTCCTCCCATTAATACATTATAGAAGCACTGCAATTACTATTATTATTAAAGCTGGGTGGATCATTTGAAATTTGAATTCACTCGGCTTAATTTTACCCCAAAAATTTGATTATTCATCATGAAGTGTAATTCTGAAAGCCTCTTATTACCAGGAAAATAAGTGTATGATACTTAGAAGTCTCTTAAAACTGTATTAAATCTCTTTTGAACTCTTTAATGCCAACACAGCCTTATTACTATTCATATGACCTCAACCTATCTACAGTAGATAGGGAAAAATGGATGTTTACTAGTGGCAACCAACAGCCTATTTAACTACACACTGCAGTATTAGACCTTTTTGGTTACTTAAATTGTGAAAACAGTCTAAAAATTATCCATATTGAGTGCAAATGACTGCCTTGTTGATAGTTATACACAGGTGTACAAACAGAAGTTATGACATTTTCACAGTAGCTGGTAAAATAGTCCCTGTTTGGGAGGAGGAGTATTAATAGCTTCTTTTCAAGCCATTCAAAAATTCAGATATTTTTATTAATCAAAATCATCAGGTGTGTTTTTTTAATTGAAAAAGTTATTCTTCTCAAGTAGTAGTGAAAAAGTACACCTTTTTTGTGATCCATAACAATTTTGGCAGAAATAATTAAGTAATTGCAAAAATTTTCTATCAGCTTGTCCCAAAATTAGCCAATTTTTTAGGGAGCAAGAACAGGCTAGCTGTTTCTAAATAAACAAACAATGGCTGTAAATAGTCCTTTGTTTGTGAAGGGATACCCTCAAAAGAGTATGTTTCAGTCAGCAACCTGGAAATTTGTGGCTGACCTGGCCATGCAGTTGCAGTCATGGTCGCAGACAACATATACAGTGAGGCAAAGAAAGATATGCCAGGTTTAGAGCCAGAAATGGCAGCCCGGCAGCAGCATTACAGTCTGGCAATATAGAACAGTGGGCAGCCAGGACATACGTCACTAGATTAGATGTGCACTTGTAAGGGGGACAACGAGACCGCGGGTACCTGCGTGCCGGGTCCAGAACTAAAAAGGCTGCATTTCCTGTACCTGAAAGGAAGCTTTAGTGAGGCGGACCTTCCCTTGTTGCCTGGGGGAAGCTCTAGTGAGGTGGACCTTCCTGCTGATCAAGGGGGCTGGGAGATAAAAGGAAAAAGCACGTGCAGCAGGGGGCTTTTGGTGTGAACCTGGGGCAGCGCGCAGTGAGAGGAGCGCTGCGCCTCATCCCTCCAGACAGTACCTGTGCTGCGACAGGCCCCACTGCCTGCATAGGGGCTGCAGCAGAGAGAAGGGCCAGGCATGCAGCAACAGACCAGAAGGAGAGGGACTGCTGTGCTGAGAGGAGCTGTATGTCCAGCAGCCTCAGCCAGGCAGATGGGTGCTCCGTCCTGGGAGCACCAGCATCGTGCAGGCCAGCATCCACCATCTCCCGCCGCCAGCAGCGGGGACCAGAGAGGGAGAGAAATGTGCAGTGTTTGCCCGGTGACTACAGAGAGAAGGTGCAGTGTGCTGGTGACTACAGAGAGAAGATGCAGTGTGCCAGTGACTACCAGAGAGAAAGGCGCCGTATGCTCAGTGTCTGTGAGTACTGCACACGTGCCACATAAGAGGGACCTAATACGGGGCTGACACTTGTGAGTCGCTCAGCCAGGGACTGTGGATTACTCGGCACCAAGCCCGTTAACTTCAATGGGGGATGTCACGGGAAGCGCAGCTCGGTCCGTTGCCCTGGGCGATCACCATAAAATGTGGGATATTTACAGGGGATTAAAGGATATATATACAGTTTATTCGTGACGCCACCTGTGGTACCTGGTCAGTGTGACCAGCGCTGCGGGATAGATACACTGAGGGGATGTTACTGGGCAGCAAGGTGTTAAGTCTTCCACAGGCAAGACTGATCCCTCAGGGTATATGGCGGTGTAGGGATGTAGGAGCAATAAGGCAGACACACACACACGATAGTCTCTTTCTGTACCTTTACTGACGGTATAGTTGCAGGCACGTCCCGGGAAGCTGGCAGGGTGGAGGATGCACATCCAGTATTCCCACTGATTAGGTGTAGGGTCTCCGTACTCCTGTATGTGTGTGAGTTTCTGACCTGTATAAAACAAAGTCTAACTCTGTCTTTTCATATACGCCCGGCTGACTTTGTGGTGCAGCCTTCTTGTGGATAGAACAGTGTCTCTGTATGCAGCGTCCTGCTAGACCCCCGTCTTCCTGACCTCGGTTACGTATCAGCACTGCAGGGCCCCTGCGACTTGAAGTCCCACAGGGTCTCCGATATCTCCTACTAGTTGTGTAGATGCTAGCAAGCTCGGACCCGGCGTCCGGTAGTGCAGAGTAGAGGTAAGCTATCAATGCTGTTTCGACCTCCGTTACTCTCTTTTCCTTTTTCCACTCTCCTTTCGTCCTACTCTTACCCTTAACATAAGCACACTCTAGCAGTAGATGGCAGATTCTCCTTCCTCTTCACCGCTCTCAAAGCGTCGGCACGCTTGCTCACTGAAACTACCTCAGTTGACTCAGTTCTGACCAGGCTAAAGTGGCTATCTTCCTCCACTCTTACTGGACTCCACAATATAAACTAAGTGCAAGCTGTAGTCTTCAGTCTTTCCGTAACTGCAGTTCCCTTTCCTTCGCTTCCTTCTGAGGCTCTGTCTGAAGCAGCTATCAGGACCTTCCGTCAGACTGATCTATGCTCACTTCAAGAGCTACTTTCCACTTTCCAGGGAACTAACAGTCTGTCACGTTCTGAGGTAAAACCAACAACCAACTAACTGAGGTAATTTGATCTCATCTCCTCAGCTCTCCCAGCTAATCTGATCAACCTCTCTCTCTGGTGTTCTGAGGAGATCTGAGGTAACTGCTGTCCTCCACTACCCTTATATATATGCATACTCTTCAAGGGCTCCCTCTGGTGGCTCCAGGGAAAAGTGAAGGTGTGAATGAATATCAGGTGTTTGTGTGGGTTTACCTTCTGTGCATCCTCCTGGGTACATGTGCCTCCAAGCGCAGCTGGGCTACACACTTGCGCCCTGACGTTGCCAGCAAATAATTGCCCAGACACTTGTGTCCTGACTTCACCACTGTATATTTGCTGAGCCAAGTTGGGCTCGTACAGGACTGTGGCCCTCACCGTTGTTAGCCACTGCAGCATATGGACTAGGGCTCAGCGGAAGGTACTGGAGATCGACTACTGCCACCAGAAGACCAGGCATTGTTGTCCACAGGACCCTATTGGAAAAGACACCGAGCCAGCTGTTGACGCCGCTATTGACTTTCCTGCAGGAGTTACAGTTTGAGTAAATTCTGACATAGGTGCTTCACAGGAACTGCCATTACCTGATCCTTTATTCTTGAACTCTGCATATCCTTTTGCAATTATACTATTTAACCCATTGCCTCCCTGTGTGGAGTATTCCCCTGTTATAGTATAACTTGTTAACCCTTGCTCTGTCTCCTGTCAGTCACTGCATCCCCCAACCTGCAAACTCAGACACTGGCAATGGAAGAAGCTGTAGGGCAGAAAAATAGGATGGGACAGGCAAGTAGAAGTCTGGCAACATACTGACTGCAGCAATTCTACAGTATACAGATGATTCTGTTTGTGAAAGTGCATCAGGTTGTCGCAATGTCAGATAAAACAACTGGCCCATCATGTCAAATAAACTGGAGCTCCTATTGCTGCTGCTGACTCATGTTGAAGCCTTAATGTTGACACAGGTGGGGGAGTTTGGGATTTATGGAGATCACATAGGGGTCTACTGGTCAATCATGAAAAAGGCAGGAATCAGATTGGCAACAGCTTTGAAGAGCGGGTAATGCAGCTTATCCTCATAAAGAGCCAGTTTGGATTCCCTTCTTAAAGCCTGAAAAATTCCCCCATTTTGATTTTAGAATGAGGGTCTAAAAGCAATGCTATCCAATCCATTTGTATGCATGTATGTATGGGGTATGTTCATGTATATGTGTGTGTGAACATATTTGTTTTTGGTTTACGTATGATACTGTAATTGTAAGGAAACAGGAGAATCAACCTGGCTCTTCAAGGGGTTAGTCACCAAATTGTTGGTTAGAATATGTGTGTCATCCTGCAAGCATTCAAGCATACAGCGTGACACAATGTAGTTCATTTTCATCACCCCACTGTGACATTTGGTTGTTTTAAGCAGTGACATTGCCATGATAATTATCACGGTCAGCCTCGTCTACTGCATGTGCTAACTTTGCCCACATCCATCTACTGCTGCTCTTCCTCGTCCTCTTTCTCCAAATCTTACAGAATATAGCATAAGCTTCAGGTCCCCAACATACAAAGTGCAATGATAGAGATGTGCAAGTTGCTGTTCTTCCACAATTCCGCCTTACATTCTGTTTTGCTTTTTAAGATAAGTATGAGGGCAATGACAGGGCTGACATACTGATGGAGCAGCTGGTGCAACTGCACCAAGTATCAGAGGTGAAGACGGGTGCTGTGCAAGCAGAAGGCGCACATGTTTCATGGACCCATTGTGTCACAGAATGGACTTACCCTGGAGGGATGAAGCTAAGCAGCTACCTTGGTGTTCACTGGAGCCTCTAGTGGTGAGGTCAGGCTTGTGCTGCAGGTAGCTGCCAGGTGCCACTCCAGGGTGACGTCTGGCAGTAGCAGCTGACCCCAAGGGTCTAAGCCGTTAATGCAAACTCCTAGACAGGGCAAGACATGACGTCCATTGGAACAAGTTCACACTGTGCAGGCAGGCAGCCTCTGGTACAAGCTCAAGCTGTGTCGTTAGAACGGCCAAAGGGTTCAGTTTCAGAATGTTCAGTGTCTGGACAGCAAGCGGGATGGCCAAAGAGACAGGTTTGGACTGTGCCAACAGGACCGCCACAGGGATGCGTTCAGACAGTGCCAACAGCACGGCCACAGGGACGGGTTCAGACTGTGCCGACAGAATGGAAGCAGGTACAGATTAGACACACTCTTCTCAAAAAACAGTTTAGGTACCGCTAGTGTGATTTTAGGGTACGGACACCACTGAAGCGGTCACAGTAACAAGGACAAACTATACTGAACTAATGGGAGAACAGTCAGAGGAACAGATGACCTGGCCACATAGAGTGTCACAACCCAAGTGGGGAGAGTCCTTTTATTCAAGATGCCTCCCAGCTATTGGCTGGGAGACACTTTGCAGTTTCGTTTTTTTTCCCATAATAATAAAGACCTTTGTTTAAAAACTGCATTTTGTGATTACTTGTGTTATCTTTGTCTAATATTAAAATTTGTTTGATGATCTAAAACATTTAAGCGTGACAAACATGAAAAAGAATAGAAAATCAGAAAGGGGGCAAACACTTTTTCACACAACTGTATATGTGTGCATGTACAGTATATATGGTGTATGTGCATGTATATGTGTGTGTGAACATATTTGTTTTTGGTTCATGTATGATACTGTAATTGTAAGGAAACAGGAGAATCAACCTGGCTCTTCAAGTGGTTAGTCACCAAATTATCAAATTGTTTCTGGTCCATCGGATCTTGATTAACTTACTGATCACTGGCAATTTGACCACTGGGCCCCCTGGAGATTCTGAGAACAGGGCTTTGCAGTCTCATCCTGAATGAAGCAGAGTTGTGCATACTTGGACTCTTCTCTAATCATTATCTATAGAGCTGCTGAGCGCTGCGCTCGGCTGTTTCCATCAGTTCCATAGACAATAAATAAAGTAGATACAAGATGTATAATTTTATATGATCTATACACGGTAGGGACGGATCCAGCGGTTATCACGTAACCATGAGGATGTGCTTTGCACACTTGCTGTCATATGACAACTAGAGTGTGAGCCATGTCTTTCGGTATTCTATTCACTGACATAGATGACACAATAGTTGTCACTTGACTGCAAGCATGACTGCAATGAAACCAGGAGATTCCTAGTGTATTTATATATGTACAGTATATACACTTACATACACAGTATACATACAGTATCTTCATCTAAGTAAAAAAAATATATACATTTTTTTAGAGATGTGGGTGACCAAATAGAACTTTTGCTATGGGGCCCTGTGATTTCTATGTACACCCCGGTAATAATGAGAGCAATCTGGCATGTTGCTCATAGCCCGGAGTCCCATTGCCAGATTACCCTCATCATAAGCGAAGTGTCGAACAAGGAGGACGGCTCAGACACATTTCTTGAACAGGGACCCAAGCTGTCAGTGTCCACCCCTGGGCAATGAAATGGTTAATTCCACACTTGTCTCTTCAGAAAATTCTTGTTGCCTTTTCAGAGGTCTTTAGTAGGAAACAAGTGTCACTTATCAGCTGCCAATGTCAAATCTCAAAGTAACCTTTGCTCCATTATGGCTGCTGCATGTCATGCTGGAGCGAGGAAATGCCCAGCGTGTGGCACAAAAGAGGGAAAGCAGGTAAAGGGTGCCCTGACAATAGAGAAAGAGGAGAAGGGAAACCCCTAAACACTCACATGAGGCTGCACCCTGCACTTCCTATTGCCACCAGACGGGTTATTCCCACCATGCGCAGTCACATGCCTTAGGCTTGGCTGGCCCTGAGCTAGTCCTAACTAATGAGTAGGGCAGCAAGACACTAGTCTCACTATTAATGTAGAGAATCACAGTAAGTTAACCAAACAGGGAAAAACAAACAATAAATGGAACTCCACAGCTTAAACTGGAACAACTTCTCCAGTGACTGGAGCAACTTCTCCAAGGAGGTCAGCATAGAAAACCTACCTATAACCAGTGCAAGAAAGAGCTAAGCGTGAGTTTAAATAATGGAAGGGAGTGGCAAAGAAATGAGGCAGCTGAGATTAGAGCCATATATTATCCTAGCAGTATCAAAAAAGGAATTCTTAATCCCTTCCACAGCAAGTGAAAATCAATCAGCTCCACTCAAGTTAAACGCCGAGTGGATTCCAAAGAGGACCTGCAATCAGCCAGTCGCTGTGACCTCCTGATTCAGACACCCCAAGGGTCTCAGCAGTTGCTCATTCAGATGCTCCAAAAAATGCTGCATCAAATTCCAGAGGGTTGCGATGACACAAAACAGGTAGCTCTCTAGTAAACTGTTTTGTTTTTTGTAAAACCAGGAGGACATGGTGTAGCCAGTGTGTATATTTATAAATTAAATATTGCCCCAAAAATTTAGGACGTGTGTCATGCACAGAATATGAGTTACTTTGATTGACATTAAGTAATTGCTGCACAATGTTCCACCTTGAGATGGAAACAGACATAACTCAGAGTCTCAGAAGCTTCACCACCTGTCCTGGTTACAATAATGCATCACTGCTACTCAAAATATTGACCCAGTGAGCCATGAAACTCATGTATTGTCTTTGCCCATAGGTGCTGCTTCAGGTGTCTACAGTGAAGTGAACTCTGGAACTCAAAGACAAGTCAAGAGAGCACTTTACGTTCTCCTAGATTAATTATGACAGCAGAAAGTGGGCACACCTTTCTGTAAGAAATAATGGTGAAATGTTACACAATCATTTCTCAAAAGGCAGCTGATGACTCCTCAAGGTGGTATGGCAGTGACTGCACCACCAGCTACTTGAACAGGAGAGAGTTTAGTTGGCAAATTGTTGGATAACTGAGAGTGTACACATGTAAAAATATCACATTCTTTTTCCTTGGTATGTTTTATTTCTCTAATGCTACCACATTCTTTGCCATTGTCACGTTTTGGTATAACATACATTTTGGGCACAAGTAAAACAATTAAATTGTTTCCAAATATCTTTACCACACTTAGCCAACTGTGGAAAACTATGAAATCAATCAGAATTTCTAAACAGGCTAAAGACAAAACTGCCTATAAAATCGGTGTGCCGTGAATGAGTTTCAAATTTGACAACTTGAACAGGCGTGGCCAAACAAACCTTCACAGTTAGTTTTGAATTACTGGAATAATTTGTTTGTAGATTTTGGGTCAAAGCAGATTTTTAGGGACATCAGTGTCCGGCCCATAGTCCTGAACAGCTTATTTACATATAAGAAATATGTGTATTTCTCTGAAATAAGACATTGGATATCAAGGTGTCATTTTATTGAGCTTCCTCCCTGCATGCTCACATAGAAGGCTTAGGATGGTTGATCCTACTGACAAATTCCCTTTAAAGAATCAAAAGGAATCCTCTTTTCCTGCTTTTAAAATAAATGAATTTCATGAAAGTGTGGATAGAGCTGAAAATGATATATTATGTTGTAAGAAAACAAAATGGAAAAAAAAACATTTTCTGTGGTAAATATTAGTGTTCACCAGGATCCATTTCAAATGGGTCAAAAAGAATTGTAAAACTTCAACGACTCAACATCCTGACTACTATGTGGTATGAAAACTTGTCAGTAACAGGTTAAATATATGAAATGTGAAATCCAAAAGAAATGCACTTAAATGATGGATTGGAAGCCATTGAGGCGTCTGACATTTAGGTGATTGGTGTTCTCCAAAATATGTTCTGCTGGCAATATTTCTACATTAAAATAAGCTCTATTCCCAAAGTAAGTGTCTTGTAATTGAGCAGAATTTCTTCAAACTGCAGCATAGGTCTCTGAAAGATGGAAATGTTATACTGACCACATCTTCTTTAAGAGACGACTCAAAATAAGTGTGATTGCGAGAGGAAGTAGAAGAAGGGCTAAGAAGATTTATGGAATAGCAATGAATATCGTAGCATACGGAGAGTTATTTTACAAATTGAGCAGATCTAAGCTTTTCTGATTTTTGCTTTTTCACACAAAGAGCAATTTATAGCGTTTATGTTCAGGATGCAAATTATACTTCATTCCCTATCAAAACATGTTTGTAGATTCAACTATTTAGAATGACTTTTAACAGAATTGTTTTGAAGATTTGCCAAAGGATTTTTAGGTTTCAAAAGGTCAACGGTGTACAAGTTAATCCAATATAAAAGGCGCACACAAAAGCAATAAAAGAAAAATAGCCTTAAATTCTTAAGCAAAAACAGATGGATCAACATGAATCAAAAAATATAAAATTAATTGGAAATAAAAAGTAAATAATAAACCTGATACAAAACCATATCAAATAATATAAGATTTGAGCTTCAACATTTTGTAGGTCTTTTTTTTTCATTTTGAATGATTTGGTTATTATTGTTTAATGTAGACTATCTGGCCTGATTTCCTTTCTTCTTACTCAGCATTGTACAGATTGTGTTAAAGAAATAAAAATGATAAAAGCAGTCTCAACCATAGCAGCTTGAGGCTAAAGTCCTGTTCACAGGTTCCGGACTTGTCAAGGATAATGGTGCAGGTTGTGCATCAAAAGCGACATCAGATCAGCATGAAAACTACCTATAGATTAAGAAGATATTGGTGTTTCCACAACACTATTCATAAACATTGAACACAAAATTCTTTAGAATAATTACAGAACATTTCGACATATCTCCAGCAGAAATCCAAATATTTGCCTTGGAATTTTGCTGCTAATTTTAAAGTGAACCTGTGATCATAGTATACTAGCCTAACTAATGGCAAGTGAGTAAAGAGCCTCCAATACTTATTAAATCCATTATTTCCATATATTGCTTGAAGAATTTTATTTTGATCTTTCAGTTTTGAAGTTTTAACCCCAAATGCAGGGTATTGGCACTGCCAGCTCAACTGACTCTCTCCCTTTTACTCATCTGTCACTGTCCTCCATTCTCTGAAGGATTGGTAATTCTTGTCTGTGTCACTTGCCTTCCTTTCTCAAGATTTTGCACAGGTACAATATTTGACCTTGGGTTGTCTCGTCAGAGGCGTTGGCTCATGTGCAGTGAGCTCCTGATGATGTTGTGAAAGATCTCCTTTAGCTACGTCATTCCATCTCTTCTGGGTTGCCGAAGAAGTAGCAGATGCCTGACCTGATGGATCCAATGGCTCATCAACCCCATAAAAAACACGAGTACACTTGACAGGTATAGAGTTTGTTATATATTTTACAGCCCAGCATATTTAAAGTATACCATTTATTTCAAGTAACTTTTTAGAATACTATTTGAGGCCATTATACACTTGAATCCTGCATTTTTTACCAGTTTCCTCTTCTGCAGGTTCTGGCTCAAATTTTCATTTGTCTCTGAACCAGTGGGTGAAGAATAACTGCAGTGATCTCTCATACATTGTGCACAAAAACATGAGGGATTTCTGATCTACTGTCTCTATATAGCATTGGTTTTCGAGGACACCATAAAGCAGTACTGAGCAGTATAGCAGAGAATCCAGCTCTGGCATGAAAAAAACACTTATTAGAAATCTGTACTACAATCTGTCTCCTTCTGTGTCTTAGGAAAGGAAGATTTGTGGATTATCTACCCTGCTCATCAACAATGTAATAGATCCAAATCTAGACAAGTGGTAATGACGGTTTCTTTATTCAGTCGACGACTTTCGAAGTACTATACATTTCTTCATCAAGACAGAAAGCCACTTACCTGGATTTGGATCTATTAAATTGTTGTCCCACAATGTGACTCATCCACAAATCTTTCTTGTCAAGGGCCTGCGGAACGCACCTAATAGATATTATAGAGAGGTGCGTTCGCAGCCCGGGGTCCACCATGCAGGCAGAGCCTGCTGCTAGCAAGATGACGCAATAGGCGGTATGAGCGAACTCTGTTATCCTGCAGAGTCGCAGATGTGAACGCCGTAGCACTATATGGCGATATGAGCGAACTCTGTTATGCCACAGAACCGCTAAACTAAAATGCTGTGGCGCTTTATGGTGATATAAGCGGACTCTGTTACTTCACAGAGCCGCTGTAATAGCGTCTGTGTCCTGTTAGCCTCACAGGAGACACAGATGACTGCTAAGCGGATTGCAGTCTGTGGTCATGCAATCAGAACACAAGTAACATCTCCTCACCGGAGTACCCGATATTCTAATGGCGTCTTTCAGCTGAGCCCTGAACACGTGCATACAATCTCCTCACCGGAGGTGCAGGTATTCTAGTGGCGTTTTTCAGCCGAGACCTAACCACATGCATACATGACCAAACTGGCGCAAAGCACGTAACAAGTTTGATACTAGCGCACGGCTGTACGGTCATGCAAGCCTTTTATAGCAGCAACAACTGCAGGATCTTCGAGAAAGGACCAATGGAAGCCTGCCCCAGAACTCGAGCAGCTTCAGAACCTTCCTGGAGGACCAATGGGAGTCGCTGCAGTGCCAGAGCATGTGACCCCTGATCTCCAATGGGAGATCTTACCCTGGGCATGCTCAGAAGGAAACATACAGGACTTAGTCCCAAATACATCTGCTCGCCGCTGAGCTGCACTAGTTATAATAGCAGGACCTGGAGAGGCAGCAGTCATCCTCTGCACAGTATTAGCCTGGGCGAGACACTGGGACCGACATCTCTGCTGAGCAGGCTCCACCACGGCAGGAGAAGGATGGAAGATAGCAGCAGGAATGGCTCGAGATTCCACTTGTGCAGAAGCGGGAACTCGACCCCTAACATTTCTTTCCTGTATTTCTTCGATCTGACGACCTGTTGGACTTGCAGCAGCTGGATCTATATATCATGAAAATGTGTATAAACAATTAAATCAGGTTAGCATAACCTTTTTAAATGTCTTTATTTCTTCTGGACAAGAACCTATTGCTTTGTTTTTGCTTCCTAGTTTCTTTTCTTATCCCTCTGTACCTTCTCTCACTCTGCTCCTCCCCTCACCATAGACTTTACTAAGCAGCTGTAATCTGATACCTCAGTATGGTGCCAAGCTTGTCTTGTTTAACCAAGATAGATTTGAGCTGGTTTTTTTTTAATGATTGGTGAGTTCAGTATGCAGGAAGAAGAGAGGAAGTGTGTCATAAGTGGAGAAAGAAGCAAAGTTTTTTGTTAAGATATATTGCAAAGTTTCTTAGGTTCACTAGAACTATTATTTTATGCAAATGTTGAATAATAGTGACGACATTATACACTATATGATCAGCTATTCTTGCGGTTGTGCTATCAATATTGAGCGATTTACAATTTTCAAATGTTTTTAACCCATTTTTTAATTGTTTCATAGGAATCAAGGCTGATATATTATTCTGATTCAGATTGCAGCCATAACTTGGCATCTTTACTTCTGAAAGTATAAATTTAGGTATCATTTTGTGATTGTGTGCACATTTACTTAACTGATCATCCAATGTCTGAGCTTTTGTAAAAACATCTACTTTCATCATTACTACAGCACATCCTAAAGCAGAGCCCAGTACGCCATTGATTTCTACTCCATTAAAAGCCTTCATTAATTATGATTTATCTGTCCATGTTGTTATCCCATCGCAGCCATTGGCATAATTTCGTCCCAGACACTCTTAATTAAATTATTTTAATTAATGTCATTTATTTTTTTAACATATTTCTCCATTTCACTGTGAATCATTATAGGAAATCAAGAGGAAAAAAACATTTTTAAAAAAGTTGATTTTTTTTTCATTTTAATTATGCCAAGATAATCAGATTGAATATCTTTTTTTCATCGCATTAAGACTACAATGGATCAAAGCAGCATTGTTTTACCTAAAGGCTATGCCAGTGAAATCAACAAGCCATTAATGATCATTTAATGTTTTAAGTAGCACAATTAACTTTTATTAAAATTAATTTAATGGGGAAGTGCAAGGGGGCCTTGTTATGTCAGCGGAGGCTCGGGTGGAAATAAGAGGAATTACTTATTGCTTTGGTTGGCGACAAATCTGTGCTCACTAGATATTTTATCCCTGCCTCTTCTGAAAGTCTCCAGGTACGACCCAATTGAATGTTTCCCCATAATTAAAAAATAAACCGTAATCTAATTCCTTCCAAGGAGATTGAAAGAAAACAAATGATTTGCATTACAATTAGAAATCTTTGTATATTCTAAGAATAACAACTAATAATGTGAGTTTACATGAGAAGAATTGCTTCCCAAATGCAAAGTAGCACATCGGGGGAAAATGACAAATCCAATATGCTCTCCAGCTGCGGAACAAATGAGGCCCGATCATAATGATGACATGTGTGTGTTGTTTGGCATGCATGAAAGCCGTACCCCCTGTAGCATACATGTCTATTTGTCTCAGATGTGGCATGCTTTGCTTAATATTGGCATCATATTAAGACATTCTTATTGTTTTTCAAACCAAATAATGTAACTGTCACTCTACGTATTAATTATTCCAATGATATTACTGTTCTCAGCCAAATAGGGAATATATAATGGCTTGTAATGTACATACTCTAACTTACCTTGATGAGTATTCAGCCCTGGCTGCCAGGGCAACCTGGCCAAACAAAATTTAAGCCCATTGGTCTTAGTGACAGTGATCCTCTAACTAGGCTTCTATTGTAATCATTAGCTTACATTTCTGTTGCTGATCTTCAATTATTAGACTTTTGTACTTGTCTACTGAGCAGCATACCCTAAACCAGGGGTCTCAAACATGGAGCCCACTGCTCTTGAGACTGAATTTTATGGCCTGCAGGGCACCGTATCTCCAGAGGATGATCATAGAGATGGTGCAACAGCAACAAAGTGGGAAGGGATCGCCCCAATGCAAAGACACTTTTCATTTGAACATGTATCATAAGACATACATACAGTTGAAATGTAATTAGGCACAGACAGACATCAGCTCTCTGCACCGCAATAACTACAAGCCACCGACCAAAGGCTGTCAGTAGACATTGGAGTGCCTTTTGAATCACTGTAATGGGCCACAGATCCCACTGTTCCGGATTAGGAGGAGGAAGTGAATACTACTCAACAGTGGGAGCAGGGGCAGAAAAGAGGGGCCAGAATGGGGAACATTATTACAGAATGGGGGCCAAGATAGATGACATTATTTAAGATGGGAGCCAAGATAGGGCGCATTATTTTAGGATGAGGGCCATTATTTTAGGATGTGAACATTATTACAGGTTAGGTACATTATTACAGAATGGGGGACATTATTGCAGGATGGGGCCAGAATAGGAAACACATCATTAGTTTATAGGGGCTATAATTAAAATAGAGGACCAATTGGTGGACAATATTATTGTATGGGGCCAAATGGGAGGCAAAAATATTATGTAAAAATAAAAAAAATCTAAAATGTATGAAAAAAATAACGAAAAAGTAGATTGCCACTAAACGTGCTGTGTAATATATATTAAAGCAAACAAAAAAGTGCATATTTGGCATCGCTGCATCTGGAACGACCCAAGCTATAAAATATATCCAGCCCTTTCCATATTTTCAGTCTAGTTCCCCATCAGCTAATATTGCTCAGAGAGAGGTGCCTAAGTCCTGGAGCTTGCTGAGTACTTCATGCCTAACCATAGAGCGTGTTGAGTATTATAGAAAAATATTAACATTTGAGAGTCCTCAGTGGTTGATACCTTTTAATGGTTAGCTGAAAAGATGGTAACAAATTGCAAGTTTTCAAGACTACTCAGGTCTCTTCATCAGGTATAGACTAATACAAAATCTGAAGAATCACATATTTATACACAACAGGGCACAGAAATAATGCGTTACTGTAGCTAAGACAAGTGACGTGAAGCAGAACTATTATTATGGGAGAGGGAGGAACAGCTGTGGCCATAAATATTGGAACAGTTCATAGATAAGTTGTGTGAAAATGTTATTGTCCTGTGATTCAGGTCTGGTCCATGGTTGTGATGCCCCCAAATAGTCTGAGGAGCACATTCCTTAGTTGATGTAGAAAGACATAAATCCATGAGACACATTCATTCCTACTCTGTGTGTGTCAAAGGTTGTCATAAGTTTTTACTCCACAATTTTTCCGTCTCTCTGAGAAGTTACCTTTTAATTACCAGTGATTTCATGTCCATGATGATGTGATCAGTGATACAAACATGCTTTTTCACAGGTAGATCTATTCTTTTTGTGGCCAAACATTTTTGCATCTCAGATCACAGCATCATGGACATGAAATCACTGGTATTAAAAGGTAACTTCAAATATCAGCGTTTAAGAAAAATTTGGAAGTCATGTACAGTGGAGAAAAAAGTATTTAATCAGCCACCAATTGTGCAAGTTCTCCCACTTGAAAAGATGAGAGAGGCCTGTAATTGACATCATAGGTAGACCACAACTATGAGAGACAAAATGAGAAAACAAATCCAGAAAACACCTTGTCTGATTTGGCAAGATTTATTTTGCATATTATGGTGGAAAATAAGTATTTGGTCATTAACAAAAGTTCATCTCAATATTTTGTTATATATCCTTTGTTGGCAATGACAGAGGTCAAATCTTTTCTGTAAGTCTTCACAAGGTTGGCACACACTGTTGGTGGTATGTTGGCCAATTCCTCCATGCAGAACTTCTCTAGAGCAGTCATGTTTTGGGCCTGTCGCTGGGCAACACAGACTTTCAAATCCCTCCAAAGGTTTTCTATTGGGTTGAGATCTGGAGACTGGCTAGGTCACTGCAGGACCTTCATATGTTTCTTATGAAACCACTCCTTTGTTGCCCTGGTGGTGTGCTTGGGATGATTATCATGCTGAAAGACCCATCCTCGTTTCATCTTCAATGCACTTGCTGATGGAAGGTGGTTTGCACTCAAAATCTCACGATACATGGCCCTATTCATTCTTTCATGTACATGGATCAGTCATCCTGGTCCCTTTACAGAGAAACAGCCCCAAAGCATGATGTTGACCCCCCCTGCTTCACAGTAGGTATAGTGTTCTTTGGATGCAACTCACCATTCTGTATCCTCAAAACACGACGAGTTTTGTTTCTACCAAACAGTTCTACTTTGGTTTCATCAGACCATATGACATTCTCCCAATACTCTTCTGGATAATCCAAATGCTCTCTAGCAAACTTCAGACGGGCCCAGACATCTACTGGCTTAAGCAGGGGGACATGTCTGGCACTGCAGGATCTGAGTCCCTGGCGGCGTAGTGTGTTACTGATGGTAGCCTTTGTTACAGTGGTCCCAGCTCCATGCAAGTCATTCACTAGGTCCCCCCATGTGGTTCTAGGATTTTTGCTCACTGTTCTTATGATCATTTTGACCACACGGGGTGAGATCTTGCGTTGAGCCTCAGATCGAGGGAGATTATCAGTGGTCTTGTATGTCTTCCATTTTTTTATTATTGCTCCCACAGTTGATTTCATCACACCAAGCTGCTTGCCTATTGCAGATTAAGTCTTCCCAGCCTCTGTAGCGCTATAGCATGCTGCTGTGACATATCCTGTGGGGACTCATGGGCTGATAGCTTACATTTATATGAGAGGGTAGGATCCTGCTGTAATTAAAAACATCAGAAGTAGATGGGTGCAGTGTTCAGAGAGCCTATGTATACAAATATCAAAAGACTGACCGTCACTTCCAAACAGAAATCAGGTGTTTACAGGTTCTTATTGAGAGTAGTCATCTCCATACATAACCAACTAAATAAAGTAGCACTCCCTAGCACTATAGCATGTAAAAATGTAATTGTCATGCAGCTGCAATGCAGGCTGGTGTGTGCTCCACCTGTAGGTTACAGAGGGGAGAAGGGATTAAACACTCGCAGGGTAGGCCTGCACTGCAGCAGCCAAAACCACCACCAGGTGGCAGCAAAAACGTCCAAGACTGAGGCAGGAATAATCAGTCACCTGAAGTACCAGAGGTCTCAGCAAGCCCGTGGTAAGAAGCGAGCTAATAGGTCACAACCGGAGGGGAGCTGTCAGGCTACTGCAGTGTAGTGCAACTTCCCTCAGAGGGAGCTAGGCAGGGACGTGAGACTGTGTACACAGAGCAACTCTACAGAGCAGAAGCACAAGCGCCACCAAGTGGCGGGAGCGTGGTCAGGCAAGCCGAGTCAAAACCGTACAGAGGCAGCAGGACAAAAGGAATAAGCAATACACGTGGTCAGGAGAAAGCCAGGAGGTCAGCAACGGTCAGAAGCAGATAAGACAAAGACAGAAAGCAGAAGCGAGTCCGAATACAGGCCGAGTCAAAAACCAGAGAATCAAACCGACAAACAGGGAAATGCAGGGAACAGGGCAGACAGAGGGGGACAACAGACATGGGACAAGTCAGGGATAACAGCAGTACAAATCAAGGGTTACCAGTCAGGTTCACACGCCAAAGGTAGCAGTATAGCTCACACCGCTAGCAGGATGTGTGGGAGCTAAATAGCAAACCTGAACCCAGAATGAGGCAGAGCAATGTTAACCCTTGACATGATCCGCCCGGACCAAGGGCAGACAGGATTAAACCCTGGAACAGATCATGGCAGTAATATATGAAATTTGAATTGCATTACTGCTCTAGAAAATCTGAAAAATGTGTTGCCTTGTCGCAGCTGCCAGGTGCACATGAATTGCCAAATTTATGCACTAAGTGTTCTCAATTTTTCCTCTTTTCTAGAGCAGTAATGCAAATCAAACTTCATATTTGCATACTTTAGTGCTTCTTTATTTTGTTGGATTTGGCTATTCTTAGTAAGCACCTGTATACACCTGATTTCTGTTTGGAAGAGATGGTCAGTCTTTTGATATTTGTATACGCTGAGCATAATTGGTCAAGTGTGTATTTATTAATTTTACTCATTTATATAACTCCATTAATTCCACAGCGCTTTATATACATTATAATCACTGTACCCATTGGAGCTCGCAATCTAGAATCCCTATCAGTATGTATTTGGAGTGTGGAAGGAAACCCACACAAACACGGGGAGAACATACAAACTCCTTGCAGATGTTGTCCTTGGTGGGATTTGAACCGAGGAACCCAGCGCTGCAAGGTTGCATTGCTAACCACTGAGCCACCATGTTTATGATTGATCTCCTGAAATGTTCACCATTTTACCCCTGCATTTTACTTGGCAGGCTCTATCTTTTACTTTTTGTTATCTTTGATTAAATGGTTGGAAATTATTTGCTATGTTGTCACTCATACTCAGCATGGACAGACATCAAGCATATTCAGAATCAGCAGCAGAATGGAGGACATTATAAAGTACAAACAATACTGACCAGTATAGTTTAAAATCTTGTACTGGGATGAGAAACATTAACTAGAAAGTTGCAGCCTGATATTTCTCTCTTCCTCTCTCATTTTGCTCCTCCCAACTCCATAGACTTCAGTAGGCAGCTATAATATGACCAGACAGCTGCCAGTTCATCTTTTCTTGAGAAAGTTGGATTTTAGAGTGAATGATTAGCTGAGCTGGGAGATGGAGAAAATGGGAAGAAGTGGCCAATAAGTGGATAAAAAAATCATAACTCTCTCATATGATATACTGCAAAATGTCTTATTCATCCATATTATAAATATATATACAGTGACCTTTTCGTTTTCACAATTAAAATGTGTAATGAAATATGCGTGTTTCCACCTTAGTAAATGTCCATACTAAGCACTATAAACCATATTTATTAGTGGATGGAGCCTAGACTGTTTGATTGTTTTATGATTTGTGTTTTTGCACTTCCCAAAATAATATTCTGTTAAAAGTATTACGATACGGTAGGTTTAGTCTGGTGGGATATATTACATGTAACAACAATTTAGCTGTTGTGTATTAAACCTGATAATTAACAGAAACAGACTGATAACAGGAATGATAATGATGTTTAGCACATCAATTAGAATAATTATCAGCTATAGAAAAATGTATCATAGTTAAATGGTTTTATCATCACAGCATAGTGATATTGGTATGAATCTGCTCTTTTATGCTCCTACTATCCGTTCCATGAATTCCACTCTGTGGGGTACCTAATGCCAGAAAAGTGGTGTTTAAAATACAGGTGCCCCTTGGAGATGTCATCAAATAAAGGTTTAGTGAGAAGTGCAAATGTTATTGATGGGATCAGTCCAACCCCATAATATACTTTATGTGTTTCAATTTATGTCTTCCACTACATGTCCCATTCCTTGACTGCAACACCAGTTGATTCCTGTGTTTTTTTTCATTTGCGCTATGGACAGTCTTGTAACTTTCTTATTATTACATTAATTACAAGATATTTATTGTAAGAAAAATCCAAATCATTAGAAAATATAAAGAGCAATCATAGTAAAATACACTCCTCAACCGTGGAAGTGCAATACAAAGAAAGAAAGCTTGTGAAATTATTAAAGCATGTTATTAATATGCAAATGATGAAAATATGATTAAAAATTTTTTTTCCAGTATCAAGTATGAGTGTCAAAAGCAGAAATACACATGCTTACATAGCTTGAAATGCCATCACTAAGGGTATTAATGGTTATCAGGAATATTTTAGCATTTGAGCATGCAAATCATCAAGACTCATGACTCGTACCTTCCTCTGCAAATGGCGACTAGTGACGTCGCAGATGTGCTTGCCGAAAACAAGTCTAGAGATGCTGCCGGTCATGGTAGAATGCCTAGGCCACACAGACTGCCAACAGCAGCACGAGAAACATGTAGCTAATCATTGTATTGAAAAATAACTCTTGTGACACGTTCAGATTTCCTCGTGAAGGTCTCTCTATTGCACTGTCCACGTGGCCTCCAGACTTATCTCTGGCTATCATTGCTTTCAAGACATAAGTGGGACTCTGAAAAAGATAATTCCCAATCCAACTTCCATTGCTGCCTTTCTCTACATCATAATGTGGTATCCTTTGTACCCGTTATCCTGCTGCTGAATGAGGCAGTTGTCGTGTGGCAGTAGATTTGTTCCAGTGTGTCAGAATTAGTTTGGGCGCTATGAATTAGAGATTGAAATACACTGCATTGTATACCGACGACTCATAAATGTACTTTGCTGCCATCTACTGGCCAATGTGTATATGAAAGTTAATTGATTATTGTCCTCACAACATGCTGCCATAGAAACAGCTGGGAGGAGCTGCACAGCTCAGGGCTCACACAGACTTCCTGAGGTAACTTCCTGCTCAGGACTCTCACACTTTCTGAGGTAACTTCCAGTTCTGGGCGGTTCAAGTTGCCTGAGGGAGAAAACACTACTGTTCCCATCATAGTTTTCCATGCGAGTCCACGCTGATTGGACATCTTTCTCCATATAATATCCTCCACAAAGGAGTGAAGTCTTCTCAGGAGAGATAATGCTGTTCATGTGCTCTCCTGCATGCTGGTTATCATGTTAGCTTCTGGTCAGGACCAGATCCACATGGCTGCCATGCTACTGATTTTGTTTAACTTACCCCCGCGATAGGGAATGGTAGGCTCGAAATCATGAGTACTTCCACACTTTAGTGTGTTGCCACAGAGAGCCAATCTGTGAAGGTCCCTCCATCAGTTTAATATTTCTTGGACTGTGCATAGCACTTCCTCATAGCAAATGAAGAGAACTCTGCTCCAGCTGCCCTGAGAGGCCATAACCTTGCTTGTCTCATGAGGAGAGAATCATTACGTTCATATGCACAATATACTGTGAACTTTGCCCTTAAGAGAGAGACTGTACCCTATTACCTCTTTCAGTAAAATTGTTATGTTTACAAGTTCACCGGCGTGTCTGGCTGCTTGAGATTGCACAAACATCATGGGCGCTCCAAAATCTGCACCCAGACACCACAGCTACAGGAGTGTCCCTGGAGGGTCCGATACCATCCACAAGTGCCACCTCCTGCTATTGACAATTGTTGTGGACCCGAGGGAATTGTTGAGGGCTCCAGCAATCCACTTCAGCTACTGTGACATCATTTTTTGCTGCCAGTGGTACTTATTGCACCAACTGGCCCTTCTGCAACATCTGGCGCCTCCTAAGAGGCCCATTACCATAATAGCATTTGAGAATGGTGGCGGAATGGTGGTGGGAGGTCAATGGCGTACCTATAGCAGGACGTATGTCCTGCAGCCAAATGTCATGGAAATGTCTTCTGATGGTTTGTGTAGATACTATTTGACCCCTTAAGCTTGGCACATGACATCTAATTTTACTTGTCGTACAGAATAAATCGCTATGAGCCATTATTCAAATCTGACAATGCCACGTGGGCAACACCATCAAGAGGTGTTCATGATGGAACATCACACAGGTCCTACTACCGGAATTATGATGTGGAGTAGCATAATGTATGAAAGCCAGTCTCCTCTAGTCTTCTTTCCACGCACCTTAACAGCTCAACATTACATTTTGTCATGGAACCAGTGATACAGCCATTTCTCTATTGTGTCTCTGGAGTTTTTCAACACAACTTGTCTTTCATTGAGCACATCTGGGACGTCATTGTTCAACAGTTGCAATGTGATATTAATGATTTGCTTCCCAAGTGCATTCGAAATGGCAGAACACTCCTCAAGACAACTGTTAATCACCTCATTGATAGCAGCTAAGTGTCTAAGTGGGTCTAAATCTAAGTCTAAGTGCAGAGATTTCTACGTGTGGCTCTCAAACTTGAAATAAATCAAATTGAATGAATCAAGATCATTTAATTAATTTAATTTATCATTTAAATTTCTAGGATTCCTGTGATTTTTATATTTCCATGACTATTTCTTTTTGGTATTGCAATTTCAAAGTTGAGGAGTGTAGATAGTGTTTTTTGACATAAATTTTTCAGCTCCCATTTAGTATGGCAACATTACTTCAGGAAAGGGCATCCAAGGATGCCATATTTTCTAAGGATGTTGTCACTAAATCTTCATAAAGTGGGACTTTTTTATTGGTTTCACAGGGGCATAATAACTAAGACTAATAACTTTATAAGTTTGGCACGCAAATGACTTTAGATCTAGTGACACTCCCTCCCTAGTTTCACATATATCAGTTTGAAAGTAACAATAATAGAAATTTCTAAAAAGTGAGGAAATGTCTGTAGAGATAGGCTTTTGAACTGTTTTGGCAAGATGAGTCATTGGAAATGTGGGCTTAATGGTCTGGAAAAAGGACATGTAGCTTTGCTGCAGTAGTTAAATGCATTATGAGACATCAACAGGCCTAATATGAAGATGAAGAATGGAGTATGACTATATAACACAGACATTGATCATAAGACCATTACAGAGCTATAATAAGAGTGGTTGTAGTTTGCCGTTACTCTTAGGACTAGTAGAGATGTTTACAGTCAAAGACGGAGAGAAGGCGTTAAGTGGGAGACACTACCCAAATACAATTAAGAAAATTTCATGTGTTTTTATTGTCTTACAAGAACTGTACCTCTTCAGATTACTGTGCAAAAAAAAATGTTTCATCAAAACTGAATTTGGTCTACAACTATTTCTGCTGTCTAACCCTTGGTTACAGCTAAACCCTTAATACTGCTGAACATTGAGAGTCCCAGAGATGAAATTCAAACCTTTTTTGACTTTTAGGGCAAATTGTGTGTTTATGCCATACATGTCTAAGATAAGAATATGTCTATAACTGTGTTGATTTATAGCTTATCTTCGTCTTCTATTCTTCACTCCATAAGAAAGAAGCCTCCAAAAAACTGCTTTACCGACTTAAAAAAAGCATATCGTGGAATCGCAACATCCTAAGTGCTGCCTCTTGTTTGCAAATATTCCTTGTTTAATTTTGAGGTATAATGCTTCTGTCAGTATTTTCTGGTGAATATTTATGGGAACAGCATGAACGCCAACATTGGTAATACTTTAAATGTTTGATGAAAGTGTTATGTTTATTAGTTGAAGCCATTTCACTGTTAGTTTTGGAGGATTTAATAAGGAATTAATGGCAGACTTGTTGTATTATAAAACAGGTTTTGTAAGTAAGCTATAAATACAGAACGAGCATTTATGTAAGATGACAGAGTCTTTAAAATTCTAGGAAAAAGTGGTGAAACAAATTAATATTTTAAGTTTTACTCTTGAATGTTTCTTTTTCAAGTGTGATGTGAATGCAAAAGCATTACACATATTCATAAAACCGTACCTTAGAGCCCATTTATACTTTATTTTGCCTTTCTTCTTACCATCTAAACTACCTTCGGTGATCTAGACTAGAGAACCCTATTACTGCCTATGCATTTATACATGCTGTTATGCATTTGAATACATTTATATATTAGTTCTAAGACTTTACAAGAGTTTTAGAGAAGTTTCTGCACTTTACAATATAGTTATTTTAGAAAATCTGACTTTAATAGATAGAACAAACCAGTACTGCCACCACAAAGGCAAGGAATTATTTCTCAGTCCAATGTTATGTACTATACCCTTTGTACTCTTTTGTTCTAGCTGTAGAGGGAAGATGTCTTACAGTGTGGCTGTGTTGGTTGTTGGGTGGTGCAAGTCAACGTGTGAGATCCTCAAATGTGAGAGTATTTTATCCTTGTTTGACTACTCTTTCTTTGTTCTAACTGTATTGCATGCTCTTTTCTGCTGCATAATCAATATTGCATCATGCATGCCACATTACAGGCTCTACTACATGAGTATCATCAACCTTTACCCTTTACAGTATACTGCATATATTTTCTTCTAGCTCAGGTGTCAGGTTCAATACCTTATTCCAAATATGGAATCCGATAAATTACATATGAACCTGAACACCATATGATAAAAAGGTATATACTTTATCGCAAAATACAAAATAGAATACATGAATACAAAGTTAAAAAGTGGGAAACCCAAAAACGGCACCCCAATCCACCAACAGAAGGCTGCACAGCCGAAACGTGCGTTGGGGCTGGCACCACGATCCTCAGGAGAAAAATAATGCTGGCACTTGTACTTTATTTATGGTGATTGTTCATATACCTGCTTGGTGGACTCGATATCCCTCATTTAGAAGTTGTTTAGGTAGAGTGGTTACATTCTGTACTAGAGATATGTGTCTTTATGCAGCCTCCTATAATCTGTTGGTGGATTGGGGTGCCGTTTTTGGGTTTCCCACTTTTTAACTTTGTATTCATGTATTCTATTTTGTATTTTGCAATAAAGTATATACCTTTTGTAATATATGGTGTTCAGGTTCATATGTAATTTATCAGATTCCATTTAATATTTGTTAACCTAGTTATGGGTCCTTTCTTTGTTAAGCAGCTGTTGGGTGATGTTTCACTGACCTTCTAGTCATTATGCTGCAATTCTGGTCTTTAACATTTTGGTTTATCTTATTCCAAATATGTGTATTTGTATATTTATTAAGTAGTTATTCACTCGTTTGATTGTTTATATACAGGTGCTTCTCACAAAATAAGAATATAATCAAAAATTTAATTTATTTCAGTTCTTAAATACAAAAAGTGACACTCATATATTATATAGAGTCATTACAAACAGAGTGAGCTATTTCAAGTGTTTATTTCTGTTAATGTTGATGATTATGGCTTACAGTCAATGAAAACCCAAAAGTCATTATCTCAGTAAATTAGAATAATTAACAAAAAACAACTGCAAAGGCATCCTAAGCATTTTAAAAGGTGCCTTAGTCTGTTTCAGTAGGTTCCACAATCATGGGGAAGACTGCTTACTTGACAGATGTCCAGAAGGCTGTCATGGACACACTCCACAAGGAGAGTAAGCCACAAAAGGTCATTGGTAAAGAAGCTGGCTGTTCACAGAATGCTGCATTCAAGCATATTATTGGAAAGTTGAGTGGAAGGAAAAAGTGTGGTACAAAAATGTGCACAAGCAACCAGGATTACCGCAGCCTTGAAATGATTGTTAAGAAAAGGCTATTAAAAAATTTGGGGGAGATTCACAAGAAGTGGAAATAAACACTTGAAATAGATCACTCTGTAATGACTCTATATCTTAGGTCACCAACCTTTCTTACCTTGAGAGCCTCATACAGCTATGAAAGAGGGTCGTGAGCCACATTCACCTCTGCTATAGGCTCGAGAGCCACATCAGCTTCTGCTCCACTCTGAGTAGTGACACCCAAACCCCCTGTTACCGGTATAATGATAGCCAAAGCTTTTCCACTGGAATTACAAAAAGGCAGTATTCTAAGCTCCAGGGTTTCCTATCTTACACCCATTCAGTTCTACTTTTCTGTGCAGGGCTGCACGCAAGTCACCATCTAGAGATCTACTCTTAAAGGGAGTCTGTCACCCCATTTTTTAAGAATAAGATGCGACCACAGCCATCAGGGGATTATCTACAGAATTCTGTAATGCTGCAGATAAGCCCCCGATGTCACCTGAAAGAGAAGAAAAATTAGTTATATTATACTCACCCAGGGGCGGTCCGGTCCGATGGGAGTCGCGGTCCGGTCCGGCGCCTCCCATCTTCTAGCGAAGCCGTCCTCTTCTTTGCTTCCCGTTGCATCTCCGGCACAGGTGCACTGCTCTGCCCTATTGAGGGCAGAGCAGAGTACTACAGTTCGCAGGCACCGGGAAAGGTCAGAGAGGTCCGGCGCTTGCGCACTACAATACTCTGCTCTGCCCTCACCAAGGCAGATCAGTGCACCTGCACAGGAGCCTCGACGGGACGCAAAGAAGACGGCTTCGCTAGAAGATGGGAGGCGCCGGACCGGACTGCGATACCCATTGGATCGGACTGGATGGCGGACCGCCCCTGGGTGAGTATAATTTAACTAGTTTTTCTTCTCTTTTAGGTGACATCAGGGGCTTATCTGCAGCATTCCAGCATGCTGTAGATAATCCCCTAATGGCGGTGGTCGCATCTTATACTCGAAAAATGGGGTGACAGACTCCCTTTAATAGCCACATGCTACACCTGGTGCTAATGCAGCAAGCTGGCAGAGAGCCATGAGCCACACATCATGGACCCATGAGCTACATGTGGCTCTTGAGCTACAGGTTGGAGACCCCTGCTCTATATAATATATGAGTTTCAGTTTTGCATTGAAGAGCTGAAATAAATTAACTTTTTGATGATATTCTAATTTTGTGAGAAGCACCAATATATACAGTGGGTAGGGAAGTGTTCAGACCCCTTTAATTTTTTCACTGTTTGTTTCATTGCAGCCATTTGGTAAATTCCAAAAAGTTCATTTTTTCTCATTAATGTACACTCTAGTACCCCATCTTGACTGAAAAAAACAAATGTAGAAACTTTTGCAAATTTTTAAAAAGAAAAACATGGTCATAAGTATTCAATCCCTTTGCTGAGAAACTCATATTTAAGTCACATGCGGCCCATTTCCTTGTGATCCTCTTTGAGATGGTTCTACTCCTTCATTGGAGTCCAGCTGTGTTTAATTAAACTGATAGGACTTGATTTGTAATGGCACATACCTGTCTATATAAGACCTCAGAGCTCACAGTGCATGTCAGACCAAATGAGAATCATTAGGTCAAAGGAACTGTCCAAGGAGCTCAGACAGAATTGTGGCAAGGCACACATCTGGCCAAGGTTACAACTGCAGACTGGAAACTTTCCAGCCAGTAACCCAGTTCTACCTGAAGTAATTCCTGTTTATCCAGTCTGAACTGGGTCCTAGCTGTGTCTGCATATCAGCCGAGCCCGCATGTCTATCTGTATATCAGCCATGCCCACCTGCCTGCCAGTATATCAGCTGTGTCCATCGACAACTGCCTGTATATCAGCCGTGGTTGCCTGTCTCTCTGTATGTCAGCCGATTCCTCCTGTCTGTCTGTCTGTAAATCAGCCATGCTCACCTGTCTGCCAGCATATCATCTGTGCCTGCCTGTACCTGCCTGTATATCAGCCGTGCTCACCTGCCTGCCAGTATTACAACCGTACCCATTTGCCTATCATATATCAGCCATACCTGCCGTTACAATATCCTTTTCCTTTGGGGTCATATACTGTATGTAAGAAGTCTGTCCTGGAGTAGCACCTTCCAAAGCTAAATCTAGGGACTCTAGCAAAGAGTTGGGTGTTGGCTTAGCCATCCCCCTCCAGGCTTTCCTTGGTCCATGGCACAGTAGGTCCACGAGCCATGTGCACCACCTGCGCCCATAGCAGTCTGCAACCTTCCTGCCTATTCTGTGTCCTGATTCTCCGTTACCCGTGGTCACCATGGTAGGCACAGAAAGTAACAATAAAGGACTCTTTCGAGGCTCTGTAATTGGAATGAGTACACTTTAAATCCTTTAACGAGGATCTATTGGAGGGCAAGTCTGGTGGCAGCAGCTGACTATTCTGTGTCTGCATACATTCCCCTTTCACTCTTCACACTGTTTTTGCAACCTTCCCCCACTCACCATACTGTGTCTGCACCTATCCCACCTCATACTGTTGCCTTATACATGCCCCCCCATCCTCTACCTTGCTCCTCATAGTGTGTCCTCCAATTTCTTCTACTTCCCATATTGTGTCCACATCCATATTTTCCTCATTCTCCAAACTGTGTTCTCTAATCTTACTACCCCTCTCCCAGTTACAATAAATCTTTGGTGTCTTCAACTCTTACTGAAGCACTTACCACCAATGTTGTTGGTGCCTCTGTAGTGACGGCGTGTGACGTCAACAGCATGATCACATGACCTGATCACGTTGCTGACATCGCACTGACCCAGCAGCCAGGGCTCCAATTGTACTTGTGACTAAGAGATGCGAGTACAATTTATAACTGGGAGCCGGCATGCTGCACTTTCTCTGAGCCGCCAGCTCATAGAACTGCCGATTTCCAATCCGGGGGGTGGCAAAATGCTGCCGCAGGGGGAAACATCTCGGACCACAGCATCAGGTGGCCCTACGGCACCCTCCTGCCAGCTGCTCCCGGGTCACATGCCCAGCCAGCCCCCCCCTCAAATACGCCTCTGACCCATGGACTTGAGTTTGAAAGGCATAATAGTCTTCACACATCTATTTTTTTACATATTTTATTACATTTTTGTACTGTTGATTTTTAAAGAATCTAACACATGGCAGCATTTTTTTTATTGAACCATAGAATGAGTGCTGGATCCATCTTTAATACCTCAACCCAAACAAGTTGTGGAAATGAGTTGATTCTATATCTGGTAATCACAAGAATCAAAGTGTTACATGTAATTGAAGTTAGATTTCAGTGTAATACATGGATGAGATGGATCCTTTAAAGAGAGAGATAAATGCTTTTTGAAGCTGCTTTCTGGTTTGAGAAATGATGTGAGAAAAGAGTAAATTTGAAAATAGGCTACTTAATCCTGTTATAGTTGACATACTGTAGGATGTAAGTGCTTAGTAGTAAGAATCTGGTCCATATATTATTCTCTGGGAAAACCAATGATTTGGAAGCAGATAGAATAATTTTATAAATGGAGAATAAGGAATTGACAGTACAAACACTGAAAATACAAAAGCTTTGCTTCTTCTGAAATGGGTACCCACAATTGCAGGGGAGTGTTTATTTATATGAACTGTTTTTGGTAACATGGCAGCTTTCTTAATATTCTGTTGTATCAGTGAACAGAAGAATTTTATAGTTTTCATTTAAATGAAGTCATTTGCAGATTCCAATAAATAAAGTAAAAATGGAAAACAGATACGGTATTTAATATACCATTCTAGAAAATAGAAATCCCAATGTTCAGTCCTCACTGACCTTCTGCAAAAAAACAATTACTAACATGAGAGGGAACTTGGTGGAAAATCGTGCATGAAGGAGAAGACCCAATATTCTTAGAATAGCTGCTGAAGAAAACAAACTCTGTTTATAGAAGTTGGAGTTTTGTGCCACCCTACTAAAATAACCCAAAGTTGTCAGGCAAAAAAAAATCATCTGGGATCAGATCAATCAGCAGCAGCTTTGATGGGTCAGTCAGTCACCAGACACAAGACCTATAGAGCATATCTAGCCTATGCGGTGAGACATCCTTAACAAAAAACTACTTCCCATCAAGATCTTTGACATTGTCTTTGTTACATGCCAAGCTGGTCCAACATTCAGCAGGACAAGATAGGAGAATTAGTTGATTCTAAATTCAACTGGATTAACTTTTTGAAGCAAGTGCTTGAACAACTGAGTTCTATGATACAGTTATGGCATTTGTGTCAAGTGGGCACTGCTAAAGAAAAAGCAATGTTCAAAATCTAAGTGTTCATGTTCATTCTTATGGGTTGTCTCTGTTTAACGTACTGTACCCAGCTGGATTTTGCCTAGACAAAAGTACGGTATTACACATGGAATTAAGGTTTGCTTATAGTCAGTGTCTTACAAATATCACCACTGTCTGAGAATGTGCAAAGCATTCAGAAGTAATCAGTGTAGAACATTATCCTTCATGCATAAACTTTGATTAGATATTGTATTGTGTATTAATGAGTTATCCATGCAGTCGGCTCTATTCTATCACTATAATATATACGTGTCTAGACAAGCATATATCTGCGTACTCCAGATCTTTAGTCATCGCCCCTAGGGGGGTCCAGCCGCACCGGTTTCACAAAAGTTTATTTCAATCTTTTTAATTTCATAAGAAATGTACTAATGAGGTTTTCAGAAAAATAATAAAACTCTCGAAGGAGCCGGATCTCACTGTTCAATGCCATTTAAATGTCATTTGTTAGTTATGCTATAAAGCTGGTAGAGCTGTTTTAATGACATCTTCATCTTTTACTATCTCATTGAGGTTACTTCTGTGTTTTGGTTTCTGAGGGATGTATGCAGAGGGACTTCATCTCCAAGCAAAACTCTATCTTATTCATTTTTACCCTTTTTATTTTTGCAGGGTGGTGAGATGTATTGAGAGTGTGAAAAAGAGGGACTTAGAAACATTTGCACAATGCCTTAATGTGTAAATGCTCCATTTTCTCTCCATACTTAAGAACAGTCATATTAGTATGTATTACCAGTAATAGGTTATATTAAAACATGCTTTCAGGCATGTAGTAGATGTAATATCATCTAAAACATTTCATTAATTTTTTTAAAGAAGCATTCCAATAAAAATTGTTATCCTCTTAATATATTGCAGTCATCATATTGTTGTCAAGTTGTGACGGTCTTCAGTGAGGAAGGGGGGGGCCTCAAAGTGTCCCTGGTACTGGAACCTTAACTATCCCTGTCATGGGGGGTACTATTGAAGGTAGAGATCCCTGAGTCCCAGACCTTAGTGTGCTCCTGTTAACCCCTGATCTGTCACCTCCTCCACCCCACGAGGCCTGGAATCGAAATGTAAGGCAATCAGGACACAAAACAGGGATAACAGTAATCAGCAAACATACAAACACTCACCAAAGGTAAAGAGGTATAAAGGGAAGGATAGAAAAGTACCAATCCAATGGGAATATGACAATGAGGAAAGCATTCACCCAAAAACAGCACGCAACAACTTCCAGTAGAAACAATAATCTCCTATTCAGCACAGCGTCTCTAAGGAGCTAGGAAGCAAAGTTTCAAGCAAAGCTGTAAGTTTTTGACCAGCATAGAAAGAGTCGTTAACCTCTTCAGCAACAAAGGAAGCCAATGCATTTAATATGGGACACAAGCACACGGGCTAAATGGAAGATCTGCGATTCACAATATGTAGTGATCTTTTAACCCCAGATCTCCCAGGAGGTGGTGACACACTTGTGACAATTATATAGCACTGTGTACTTACAATTTCTCATTTTGCCCTTCTACACACCAACTTCTTCTGTTTCCATTATGTCTATGTGATTTAAAGCTGACTAGTTGAATCCCTCTAAGCTCTATGTAGAAGTAGGAGGTCAATTTTCTTTATATGACCCATAAGTCACTGCAAAAGTCCCTGGCAGAGAGGAGTAGGGAGTAGCTGGGTTAGGAGTTGAAAATAAGAATGACAGATGCAGGAATAAGAGTTTTCTTCTTTCTACATAGAGCAGAGAAAAGAGAAGAATTAACTGGCTGGAAAGGAAAAACTGGGATTTTTGTGTGTACTCACCATAAAATCCTTTTCTCCGAGCCAATCATTGGGGGACACATGACCATGGGTGTTTTGCTGCTGCCACTAGGAGGACACTAAGCAAATACACAAAAAAGTTAACTCCTCCTTCTGCAGTATACACCCTCTGCTGAACCAGTTTGGTGCCAAAGCAGTAGGAGCTCACAAACATAAATGCAATATGCCAAAACCAACAATGACTACAAGCCAACAGGCTAACAGGGCGGGTGCTGTGTCCTCCAAAGATTGGCTCGGAGAAAAGGATTTTACGGTGAGTACACAAAAAAATCCCTGTTTCTCCATCGCCTCATTGGGGGACACAGGACCATGGGATGTCCTAAAGCAATCCCTGGGTGGGAAAACAACACAACATGTGAGACCTCACACACCCATTGCCTAAAAGACTAATTGAATAGAAGGCAGCCTACAGATGCGAAACTGCCAATTCCAGAATCTGTCTGCCAAGGGCCGCATTTGAAGAGGCTAAAACATGAATGTTGTAATGCTTAGCAAACGTGTAAAGACTGGACCAAGTCGCAGCCCTGCACACTTGTTGAGCGGAAGCCTGGTGCCGAATGGCCCAGGAAGCCCCCTCTGACCGAGTGGAGTGAGCCTTAATCCCCGCCGGCATAGGCTGACCTTTGACACAGTAAGCTTCTTGGATCGCTGAACGAATCCATCTAGCAATCGTGCCCTTAGAAGCAGGCAGACCTTTCCTGGGTCCTTCCGGAAGCACAAACAGGGCATCCGATTTGCGGAAAGACGCTGTTCTGGAAATGCACCTCCTGAGAGCCTTGACCAAGTCCAAAGAGTGAAGGGCCTTCTCAGTACGATGGACCGGGGCCGGACAGAATGAGGGCAGAACTATGTCTTCATTCAGATGAAAAGCCGAGACGACCTTAGGCAAAAAAGACGGAGACGTCCTGAGCACCACCCTGTCTTGGTGGAAAATCAAAAATGGAGGTTGGCAAGACAAAGCTGCCATTTACGAGACCCGTCTGATAGACATTATTGCTACAAGAAAGGCAACTTTCCACGAAAGAAGAGAGAGGGAAACCACAAGTATGGGCTCTAGGGGAATCTCTGGTAAGGCACTGAGGACCAAGATAAGGTTCCAAGGTTATCTTGTATGGAGGGACAAGATGCAACACTCCTTGCATGAAGGTCTTAACCCGCGGCTTGAAAGCTATCCTTCGTTGGAACAGGACGGATAGAGCTGAAATTTGGCCTTTGAGAGAGGCCAGCGTTAGGCCCGAATCTAATCCTGCCTGAAGGAACTCCAAAATGGAGATGGTGGAGAACACCAACGGAGACCGACCCTTATATTTACACCATGAGAAAAAATGTTTTCCAAACACGATGATAAATGTGCATGGAAGTGGCCTTCCTAGCGTTGATCATGGTAGAGACCACTTGCTGCGACAACCTGGCCTGGGCTAAAATCCAGGATTCAATGGCCAGGCCGTTAAACTCAGCACTCTCGAGTTCTGGTGGTAAATGGGTCCCTGAGAGAAGAGGACTGGACAGTTCAGTAACCGCCAGGAGACGTCGACGACTAGATGTACCAGCTCCGCATACCAAGCTCGGCGCGGCCAGTCTGGAGCGACAATGATTACTGGAATGCCTTCCGCTTTGATTTTTTGGATGACCCGTGGGATCAGCGGGAGTGGAGGAAAGATGTAGGGGAGAATGAATTGGCTCCATGGCAGTACTAGCGCATCCGAGCAGACAGATAATGGGTGGCGAGACCAGGCTACGAATGCTGGAACCTTGGCGTTCATTCTGGAGGCCATGAGGTCCACATCCGGAGCGCCCCAATGATGGCAAATCTGAAGGAAGACTTCCGGATGAAGAGACCACTCTCCCGAGGCTATGCCCTGACTGCTGAGAAAGTCCGCCGCCCTGTTCTCTACACCCGGAATATGAACTGCAGAGATGAGCGAGTGATTTGTCTCGGCCCATTGCAGAATGTGTGTCACTTAGAAACCAAAACAACAGTGGAGGGCACCATTCAAGAAATACT
>VIAB01007884.1:16736-34703 GCA_009801035.1 Oophaga pumilio
TTTTCTCCTGCAACAGCAAATCACCCTGCTGCTCAAATGCACTTATCCCTGCTTACTTCTAATTATAAATTCCAAATCCCAGAAAGATGTGTATATTGACAATAACTTTATACATTTTGAAAATATAAAAAGAAAATTTAACATTCATTCATCTGATTTTATGTTTCATCTTATCCTAAAAAAATGTCCAAAAATTTGTCCGCAGAACTTCACCTAAAGCAGAAATAACGTATTTGCTCCTCAATAGCGCAGAACACAAAATTTTCTTGAGTACAAAACATTTATATAATTATTTTAACAAAGACAATAATCTACATAAAAACTCCTATATGTCCCGATGGGAAACAAAATTAAGGATATCGCTAAATGTTGACCAGTGGGAGGAGGCGATAAAAAACCCATACTCTTCCAACATCTCTTTATCTCTCCATGAATCTTATTAAATGAATGGTAATGGTATTTCACCCCTGCAAGATTGTCACACATTAATTGCGAACATTCATCTCTTTGCTGGAGGAGTTGTGGATATACAGGAAACCTGCTCCACATTTTTTGGAGCTGCCCGAAGATCAAGCCATTGTTGGAAACAGGTCTCCCTCTATATAAACAAAATTATCAACAGAGATTTCATACTCACTCCTCAATCTGCCTTACTCGCCTTGACAATATACACCATTCGCTGTGATTTTTTGTTATATAAGTCTTATTAGTTGTAAAAAACTTGATTGCCTTCAATTGGAAGAGTCCTATTATACCGGAGATGAAATTTGTTATGCCGAATCTCTAAATTTGACATTTCACTTCAGGACATGTTGTGTGTGGTGTTTTTTCTTCTTCTCTTTCCTCATAACTGACTTATCAAAATAAGTAAATTGATAACCTTGTCTGAATAAGGTCAAGACACTGATATGATTTATATGACAACTGTTATATTTGTTCAATGTATTAATGTTGATTAGAAAATTTTGTTTCTGATTGAGTTCTCTAATCAGTTGTCTTTACCCTTGCCATTTTACTATTTCCTTCCCATCTATCCCTCTTTTTCCCATATTCCCCTTTACACTATGTTTTTAATAAAAGTGTTAATGCTAATTTGTTAAACTGTTAAAATGTTAATAAAAAAATATTGGAAAACTCTTATGAAAATGCTAAATTTGGAGCTAAAAAAGATTTATCTGGAAAAATGTGATTTTTTTTATTTTCCTGGCTTAACGTTATAAACTTCTGTGAAGCACCTTGGGGTTCAAGGTGCTCAATACACATCTAGATAAGTTCCCAAAGGGGTCTAGCTTCCAAAATGGTGTCACTTGTGGGGTGTTTCCATTGTTTATACACACCAGGGGGCTTTCTAAACGTGACATTGTATCCGCTAATTATTCCAGGAAATTTTACTTTCAAAAAGTCAAATGGCTCTCCTTCCCTTACAAGCCCTGGCGTGCGCCTAAACAGTAGATTTCCCCCACATATGGGGTATTTGCGTGCTCAGGAGCACCTGAACGGTTAATAAACTTTTTGAATGTGATTTTGAGTACCTTGAGGGGTGCAGTTTTTAGAATGATGTCACTATGGGGTATTTTCTGTCATATAGGCCCCATGAGTCACTTCAAATGTGAGGTGGTCTCTAAAAAAATGGTTCTGTAAATTTTGTTGTAAAAATGAGAAATCTCTGGTCAACTTTTAACCCTTATAACTTCCTATAAAAAAATTATGTTTCAAAAATTGTGCTGATGTAAAGTAGACATGTGAAAAATGTTATTTACTAACTATTTTGTACGATATGACTTTCTGATTTAAGGGCATAAAAATTAGAAATTTGAAAATTTTCAAAATGTTTGCCAAATTTCCATTTTTTTCACAAATAAACGCGAGTCATATCAAAGACATTTCACCACTAATGTTATGGAAATTTGGTTAGGATAAATCTATCCTAATGTGTGTGCTGCCACTGTTCCCAATCAGACTAATTATTTTGAGTGCTCAAAGAAATGAAAGACTGTCCACACAAAGTGACAGAATAACATTCCATCAATACTGACCGTTTATTGTTAATACATGGTCTTATAGCTGCTTACAGAAAGGGGTGGTTAGTTAATTAACATACAATCAAGCTTCTATGCTATTTGTTGTTTGAATACATGAAGGTTTCTGGCTATGGCATAACAAAAGGCTGATTTAGCGATTTATGAGTTTCTGTCCTTGTTTTCCTGCTATTCCGCAGAACTCAGACATCAGCTTGGACATCTACTACAGCTTCCTGTTTTCTGATGGCTGATGACTGGGAAAGTACCAAAGAAGCTGTCTAGTTGACACTTGTCTGGTTTATCTGTGTCAGGGGTCGTCTCTTAAGCAACTGATTATTGAATGTATTAGCTGTGAGTATATGTGGGTATATAGGAGTATACATGCAAGTGAGATCTACATGAAATACATATATATTTCCATCACAATCCCCCCTTAGATATCACTTGCCCTAATCCTGCAACTGTCCCAAAGCACTGCAACTCTTTTGTGCTGCTTGTGGGCTGACAGATGCCTAGTACATGCACCCCTCTCCGTACAGATTTTTCACAAATGGGCGGTCAGGAAATCTGTCCCTAACAGGGGTTCATGGCTTTGCAATCAAAGTCTTTTAATTCAACAGCATGCTCTGAAAAAGGTGTGTATTCTTCATCAGGTAGGTCATCTATCCGGTCAGGCAGGGGATTCACAGCATCATTCTGACTTAGGTGTATCTTCTGGTATGGGAGCTTTCTTGCAATGCGATGCGTGGATCCAAGTGGGTCTTTCCTCCAGTTTCACAGAGGTTGGTGTCATCAGTAGCACTTGGAAAGGACCATCAAATCTGGGATCGAGTGTTCTCCTTACAAACTTTTTCACCAACACCCAGCCTCCTGGCTTCAAGGAGTGCGCACCGGATACTGAATATGGATCTGGCAATCAAGAGAAAACTCGAAAATGGACATTAGTTTTTGGTCAGTTCAATTACATAAGCAGACAAGATATCATTTTGCATAGTCAGCTGCTGAGGGAAGAATACCCCTAACCAGAGACTAAATCCAAACAAAATTTCATATGGCGACAGCTTTTCTGTGCCTCTGGGAGTGTGCCTCACACTAAACAGTGCAAATGGGACTGTCTCATGCCATGGTTTGTTTGTCTCTCGGGCAGCTTTCAAAATCCTGTTCTTAAGTGTCCCATTTACCTTTTTGACTTTCCCGCTGCTTTGGGGATGGTAGGGAGTGTGTAGGCCTAAATCTGACCCTATTGCTGACCAGATCTCTTGTGTCAGGTTTGCTGTGAATGCGGGTCCCTGATCACTCTCTATCACTTCTGGAACCCCGTATCTGCACACTATTTTCGAAAGTAGCTTCTTTGCAGTAGTCTTTGCTGACTGGTTTCTCACTGGGAAAGCTTCTCGCCATCCTGAGAACACATCTACGACCACAAGGGCGTAATCAAATCCTCCACTTGGCAGCATCTGGATGTGGTCCATCTGGGTCCTCTGAAAGGGGTAGAGTGGTACGACCAGATGATGTGGGGGGACCATTTACACACATCCAGGGTTACATTTGCCGCAGGTCAGACAGCTGCTAGTTAATTTGGCTGATAAGGTGGACATCCCTGGAGCGAACCAGTAAGCACCAATCAGATCATTCATCTGTGTCTTTAATCTGTATGTGGGTCCATGCACCCATTGAAGCACCATAGGGTACATATTCACGGTAGACAGGGTTTGGAGTCTTTTGCATATATCCTTCCTTCTTCACGTGTTGCTCCTTCCGCATCCAGCTCTCCTTCTTCTCCTTTGGAGCTTGGTCTTGCAACTTCTTGAGCAGATCACAGGACATCATTTTGTCAGGTTTCTTATCTTCAGTCACCATGTAGTAGCCATACTGCTCTACGACCTCTCCCACTTCTCCATATTGTCTTCCTTTGGCCACTTCTTTGGCTGCCATGTCCACCATGTTATTGCCCCGTGCCTCTTCTGTATTCAGTTTTCCATGCGCTTTGACTTTCAAAATTGCCACCATTTTTTGGAAGTTGGGGTGCATCAAGCAGGTCCCTGAAGTCTCCATGATGCTTTACGGTTGTTCTGTTTGCTGTGATGAAGTCCCTCGCAGCCCAGATGGGTCCAAAGTTGTGTGCTATGGCATGCGAGTACCTGCAATCAGTATAGATGTTCACAGTTTTGCCTTTTGCCATCTGGCAGGCCTTCATCAGCGCTATCAGTTCTGCTTCCTGGGCTGACAGACTAGGCGGCAGACTTCGGGACCACAGGATTTCTTGATTGCTGGTCACTACACATCCTGTGTGGAATCTTCCTTCATCATCTGGAGCCATCTACGCAGGGGATCAATTCTGGGTTGTTCAGTGGCTCATCCGCCACATTGGGTAATCCTGCTGTTTCCTGTTGCTGAAACAATCATGTCGTCAGTCCATCCGGAGCAAATCCAGATCCTTGTGAAGATTTTGTTCTGAAGAGCCCATATCCACATCCCCCCTTGGGAGTGGGAGTAGAGTGGCCGGGTTGAGAACTGTGCATCTGGAGATGGTGAGATTGTCAGGCAAAAGCAAAGAGCACTGGAGGCGAAGATGTCTGGTGGTGGAGAGATGTTTTGGCTGAGTTTGATTAAAGATTGCTGAGATGTCGTGTGGAGCGAGAACTTCCACTGGATGTTTAATAATGATGTCAGCAGTCTTGTCCATGAGGGTGTGCGCTGCAAATACTGCCTTCAGGCAGGAGGGTGCTTCTCTTGCAACTGGATCCAAGGGGGCTGAGAAGCTGCCTAAAAGTCTCTGTTTTCCCCCGTGAATCTGTGTCAGGACTCCAGTAGCATGACCTTCTTTTTTCCATCAGGTAGAGACGGAAGGGCTTCTCGTAGTCAGGTAGGCCTGATGCTGGCACTGAGACTGTGGAGTCTTTCAATTTCCTGAACGAGTTGAAGGCTGCATCTGACACGAGGAACGGGGTTGCGCTGATGCAATCGTACAGAGGCTGCATTAGGACCGGGGCGTCAGGGATCCAGGTTCTGCAATACGACACTACACCAAGGAAGGCTTGCAGGGTCTTTTGTGTTGTTGGGGGAGCCATCTTCTCCTCAGTGGCCTTCCGGTCAAATGTCAGGTGTTTCGTCTGGTGGGCAATACAGTGTCCCAGGATTGTAACTCGCTTCTGACACCACAAAACTTAGTTCTTCGAGACCTTGCATTGCTGCTCCTCCAGGCAGAGTAGGATAGACAAGGAATGGGCTGTGCAGGTATTAATGTCAGCTACACAAAGGAGAAAGTCACCCACGTATATTGTGAATGAGCAGAGGCTTCCTCTGGTGGTTACAGACAGTACTGAACCTTCCAGCGAGGAATGGCAATCTGGGATCACTGACTGGACTGATATAAGGGAGGTTATCTCCCACGATGGTCGCCGGTGATCAATTGTTCTTGTCTCAATTGTGGTTCCTGGTTCATTTGGAAGTTTTCTGGTGTCTTGCCTGCGTCTGCTGCTTTCAGATAAGATATTTTCTGCTTTTCTTTTTGTGCTTGCTATTTGCATATTTTTCTGCACATTTGTGGAGGACAGCCGGGTCCCCTCCTGGGGCCTGTGCTCCTCACAGTTTGTCTGTAGCCACTTTTGTTTTTTCATTTGCTTTTTCCTGCTTTTTCAGCGGCTGCGTCTTGGTTTTGTTCACACTGAGATCTGATTTAGTGGGTGGCGAGATCGTGTGATCTCAGTATTTTTTGTAATCAGAATTGTTGGATTTTTGTAGGGTTTTCTGGGTTGCAGAAAGTAATCTCTCCTGTCCTATCCTATTTAGTCAGCTTGTGGCCCCAACTTATGCTCATTCTATTTTCTGTCTGTGTCTGTGCTTTCTTCTTGTCTAACCGCCATTACATGTTTGGGGGCTTCCTATTTTCTTTGGGGATCTGCTCCGGGGCAGATAGCTTTCATCTTTCTGCCTTTAGGTGTAGTTATCTCTCAGGCTGTGACGAGGCGTCTAGGATCAACGTAGGAACGCTCCACGGCTACCTCTAGTTGTGTGGTTAGTTTAGGAATCTGCAACCCATTAGTTACCAACATCTCAGGTGTTCGGCTGCCCGGCTGTTGTTCCTGTCCTCCTCAGCTACCTAACATAACACACGTATTGTTGAAGAGTGACTTCTGCATGTTCTGCAATCCAGGTGGGCGAGGGTGGAAGACATTGTCTTGGTGAACTGTGAAGGGCTGTTCTGACCTCCTTTGGGCATCACTGTCCATGTGTACTGCACTCCATGGTGCATGAAGGAAAACAGGAACTGGTCATCTGGGTGAAAGAGAACAGTGAAGAAAACACTGGCCAGGTCAATCATCGTGAACACTGTTGCTGTGGCTGGCACATTTGAGAGCAGAGTGTGCAGGGTCAGCACAGTTGGGGTTTCAAATACGTAGCCTCTTTCACTGCCTTCAGGTCTTGCACCATTCTGAACTCAGCTGGTTCTCCTTTTACAGTCTTTTTCTTCACTGGGAAAAGAGGGATTGCATAATGATTCCTATGGGCGAGGCGGCCCAGTCTGGCCTTGCCCTTCACAATGCAGTAGGGGACTCCCATCTTCCAGCACAGAGCTAGCAGGAAAACAAGCCATTTACTAGGATCCACATCATGAGAGACGATGACCAGCTGGCTTTCTTGTTCTCCACCAAGGCGGTCACTGTTTTAATACCTGCTCTGATCACAGGGGGTCTCTTTGTTGGGACATCTCCTTTACCAGCTGATTTCTGCTCAGCAAGGGCCATCAGTCATTTCTTTTTCTCCAGCTTGGTCTCAGGTCGGTATTTGTGTACCAGTTTGAAGAACTGGGTGGCTGTCTGCCGGTTCAGGGCCTGGGTGAAGTGGTTGATTGCAGCGGGCACGTTCAGATGCTTGTACAAGGTGGACCTCTGGCGTTGGAGTCAAATGTGGTGCTGCCATTTCACAAAGCGGGTAGGGTCCCTCTTGAGTTCAATATCCTAGCCAATGTCAAATTTCTTAGGCCATTTTTTTTTCAAACAGCGAGTTCACTTAGACCTTCAGTTGGTTAGAGACAGCTTGACTCTGGGTGAAAGACAGGGGATACTGGGCTTTGCGAGGGAACGGGGTTCCAGACTTGAGTGACACCCACACTGGAGCAACTTGATGTCTCTCCACATCCTGGGGTCCCTTGGACCATAGGCTTTCTGGTACTATGTCCAGCACCTCCTGTGGTAGGCTTGCAGTGGTTGTTTGAGGCTCCGGTAAGGCTGCCAGCATGATTGATTATTCTTGGGTCGGGGGTGAAGAAAGTGTCATGGTCCCATCTTCCTGGAACACTATGGTTGCCTTCAGCTTCTGCAGTAGGTCCACTCCCAACAGATCAAGGGTGCAGGTCTTTGACACAACAAACTGGGACAAGATAGAGTGTCCTGGCTGAGTCCACACGCTCAGGGGCTTCATAACCTGGAAATGTCTGACCTGACCATCAATTCCTATGCAGGGCATAGAGGCTCTCATAGGCAGGTGGGGTCGGGTAGTTCCACATGTCTCATCACACTTCTGGTTGCACCAGTGTCCACAAGAAAAGATCTGACTACGCCATCCACTTTCAGGGTATTGGTCTCACTGGTGGGGTTTACATGTTAGGAACGTGATTTCTTACGGACCTGGCTTGACCCTGTCCTATGGATGGGGTTCTTCACTGTTTTATGTGTTTCTTCTTTGACCTGTTCCTCTGGGCAAAGTCTTGGGTTGTGGAGGTGTTCTGCACTGGTTCCAGAAATGGCCAAACTCGCCACAGTTGTAACACTTGACATTTCTTCTGTCCTGGTGGGGCGGCTTTTCTTCCAGGTCAGTGGTCACCATAAGAGGGTCTGTCTTCCGTAGTCCTGGTTGGGACTCAATCCTTTTTGCTACTGTGAGCAGGGTATCCATTGCTATTGACCTATACTCAGGCCTGGCTACTATCAGTGGTTTCCTAATTGGTTCTTTCAGTACATACAAAAAGGCCTGTGCCCGCATCTGTCTGTGTATCTGATCATGGATAGTGAAGCTCAAATCTTGGAATATTTGCCTCACTCTGACATGAAACTTCTGTACAGACTCTGTCTTGTCTTGGCTCATGTCATGTAGGCTGAGAGCTTGTCCTGCCAGTCTGCCTTTGGCCCACTCTCTGAGCTGTTCAATTAGCTTTGGTCCTGACTCCCAGGTGTGCACTTCTAATTCTGCTGGAAGCTTGAAGTGTTCCTTCATGATTGGCCAGAATGCATCACCTGGTTTTATTTCCATTATGGCCCAGAGATCAATCCAGGTTGCTGCATATGTTCGCTGGATCTGCTGCATTCTTTGGCAAAATGGCATGGGGTGTATCTCTGGGTCTGGCAGATTTTTCAGAATACTGGTCACCTGACTTGGGGTGAAGGGCACATAGTGTAAGGGTAGTGCCTCTATCTGCCCCTGCCTTCTCGGTGCTTGTGGGTTTCCTTTCCTAGTATTGGGCAGCATGTATAATGTTGCATCTTCATCTTCATCAGAAGATGGGCCATGCACTGGCTGATATTCGGACTTAGAAGTTGTCTTGCTGCATGGGGATGTCCCCCCCTTTGCTGAAGCTGCAGTGCATCAGGGTTATAGTTCTATGTAGATGTAAACGTTGGCAGCTCTGCTTGGTACTGAGGTTCCTCATTAGTGTCTGCAGCTACACTTCCCCCCCTGAACCCCGAGCTGTGGGCTCTGCTGGCTGTTGCATCTGGGGGCTACCTGCAGTGTTTTGTGCAAGGAGATTTTCACTTTCTTCTCCTGATATCATAACTGGCAATGGTTGTACTGTGCTTGGGACAGAGATGGTGCCTTGTGCTGTAGGCACTGAAAACAGGGACACCACATTGTTTGAATTGGGCGTTGGCCCGGCTGGTAATGAAGAAGGAAAAGGAGGAAGAGAAGGAAGGTGTGAGAGAGAATGAGAAGGGAGTGATAGAGAAGGAGGGAGAGAGAGGGATGAAGAGGGAAGAGAGAGATGTGGAGAAGAGGAAGGAGAGGGGAGTGATAGAGGAGAAGGGAGAGAGAGGGATGAAGAGGGAAGAGAGAGGGGAGTGATAGAGGAGGAGAAATAGAGACATGAAGAGGAAGGAGAGGAGAGTGATAGAGGAGGAGAGAGAGATGATGAGGAAGGAGAGTGGAGTGATAGAATAGGAGAGAGATATGAAATAGACATGAAGGAGGAGGAGAAAGGAGTGACAGAGAAAGCGGGAGAGAGAGGAGTGGCAGAGAAAAAAGAGAAGAGACCGGCTGAACCGCAAGAGGTATAGACCCAGACTGGGCACAGGGGACATTCAGGTAAGATGACAATATTTTCGTACCTTACTTAGAGAGCTGTGCAGTCTCCGTCCCATGAGCCAAGGCCGCGGCCAACACCTCAGTCTCTCCGGTCAGCAGGGTCCCTGGGCATTTCGTCCACTGCCCCACTTTGGGCACCAGATGTTATGGAAATTTGGTTAGGATATATCTATCCCTATGTGTGTGCTGCCGCTGTTCCCAATCAGACTAATTATTTTGAAATGAAAGACTGTCCACACAAAGTGACAGAATAACATTCCATCAATACAGACCGTTTATTGTTAATACATGGTCTTATAGCTGCTTACAGAAAGGGGTGGTTAGTTAATTAACATACAATCAAGCTTCTACATTAAATACATATATATTTCCATCACACTATCATGAAGTAAAATATGTCATGAGAAAAAAGAATCAGTGGGATCCATTAAAGCATTCTAGAGTTATTTCCTCATAAAGTGACAGTTGTCAGAATTGTAAAAATTGGCCTGATCAGGAAGGTGAAAGCAGGCTTCGGGGTGAACAAGTTAATTTTCTAAACCTCTGCTCTTTCTGGGATTTTGGGTTCAGTGGGCGGTCCTATCAGTGATGATTGACAGTTATCTCTGAATGCACACTTATACAAATAAAGCTGCCAGTCACTGATAGGACCGCCCACTGAACCAAAAATCCCAGATGGAACAGAGGATTAAATGAAGAAAATATGTATTATACAGAAGCTTTTCAGCAATTCTTTTTCTATGACATTATGCAGATTAAACTGTATTTTCATAGCGACAGGTTCCCTTTAAACCCTTAATGTCCGAGCCATTTTGTATGTTCAAATCTGACCAGTATCACTTTATGTGGAAATAACTCTGGAATGCTTCTATACTGTATATTCTGATGATTCTGTTTTTTTTTCATGAAACATTGTAAGTTATGCTAGCGGTAAATTTAGGTTGATACCATTTTCGAGTTTTTTGGTGAAAACATCCTAAATTTGATGAAATTTTGAAGAAATCTTGTGATTTTCCAACTTTCAATTTTCAATTGTTATCTTTAATTTGTCAGATAGTCATACCACCCAAACTAGTTAATAAATAAAATTTTTCATATGTCTACCTTAATTCAGTGTCATTTTTCAAACATCCTTTTTTTGTTACAATGTTATAAGGCATAAAATGTAGCAGCAATTTTCCATATTTTTCCAGGAAATTTACAAATTCATTTTTTTACCGACCTATTCAGGTTTGAAAGGACTTTGAGGGTACTATATATTGGAAAACTCCAAGAAGTTATGCAGTTTTAAAAACTGCACCCGTAAAATTATATTAAACTGCTACAAGAAAATTTGTTAATCTTTCAGGTGCTGCATAGGATTTAAGGCAAAATGGAATAAAAAAATGGAAAATTATGTTTTCCACTAAAATGCTACTTTAGCTGCAAATGTTTCATTTTCACCAATACTAATAGGAGAAAATGGGCCCTAAAAGATATTACACAATTTCTTTGAAATGAGGCAATTTTCGATATGTTGTCATAAACTTCTGTTTGGGCACAGGGCAGGGCTCACAAGGGAAGAAACACTATTTTTTATTTGGAGTGTTAATTTAGATAGAATAGATGGTAGACAACATGTCGCATTTGCAGAGCCACATAGCAGACACAAGTGACCATGTTTTGGAAACTAGACCTCCTAAGGATTTCTCTTAGGGGTGTGTTGAACATTTTGAACCCATAGGTGCTTCACTAAACAAATTAAAGTTTGGATGTGAAAATCAAAATTAAGTTTTTTACAATAACATATTGTTCTAGCTCCAAGTTTGTAATTTTCTCAAGTGATAACAGGATAAAATGAACCCCATAATTTGTTACGCAGTTTCTCTCAAATGCAATGATACCCCATATGTGGTAAAAAATTGCTGTCTGTGCTCATGGCAGGGTCTTGAATGGAAAGAGCACTAATTGATGAGCCCTCAGGGTTCCAAAGAAGTAGAAACCCCCCACAAGTGACCTCATTTTGCAAACTATACATCTCAAGCAGGGGCTGGCTGGCAAATTTTAGCTTGGGGTCAAGCACATACAGTATCACTGGCCCACATGTTGCATCTGCCCATCTTTAACCTGCTTACCACAGGATGCAGTATAAAACAGCAGAAGTAGCAAGGCTTTAAAAAATGATGGTTGATGCTGTTTTCATATTGAGATCATACACACATTTTTTATTTCTATATACCGGTACATTTTTGAGCAGTTAGTCTCCGCTCTATCCTTTAGAAGGACTAATATTAGTATTGTTATTTATTTTTCATTAGATGTAGTTAGTGCTGTGTATTACAGTGATATAACACCATGATAAAGTTATACTATAACTAGCTGTCTGTCTGAGACATGGAAAAATAAATAAATACAAATCTAGTACTCCACTACACCAAAGTTACCACTGAGTGCACTCCATACATTGCACTCTATATATAGAAATATCTTCAACAAAGTTCTGACACTTACTACATGGATACAGAAACAGAACCAAGTTTACTACACACATAAAGGAACAAAGCCAAGCTTACTGCATAGCTACAGTAACAGAAAATACAAATATATTGTAACAGAAAGTCTTTCAACTTAAAGAGTAACATAACTGAGCTTACTGCATAGATACGGCAACATGACCAAACATACTACATAGATATAGGAAGAAAAACAATCTTACTACATAGATACAGGAACAAAACCAAGCTTATCACATAGATACAGGGACAGAACCAAGCTTACTACATATAGACAGGAACAGGAACAGAAACTACCTCACTACATAGATAAAGGAAGATAAATAAGCTTACTACATAAATACTGGAACAGAACTAAGCTTATTACATACTGTATGTACTGTATGTACTGGAACACATCCAAGCTTACTAAATAGATATAGGAATCTAGTTGTAACATGTGAAAATTGCATCATATTATTATTATCATTATTATTATTATACATTTATATAGCGCCATTTATTCCATGGCACTTTACATGTGAAAAGGGGAAATATAGACAAGTACAATAAACATGTGCGAGACAAGGGACACACAAGTACAGAAGGAGAGAGGACCCTGCCCGCGAGGGCTCACAGTCTACAGCATATGAGTGAAGTGGCCATGTGATGACTGGAGGAACTAGCTAGAACGCTGAATCCTGATAGTGAGCATGTTACTCGGTGTTAGGATTGGCATGATACAGGGCTTCATTTCATAATTAAAGGGCTTGTCCAGGTTTGGAATGAAAGTCTGCAATCACTCTATGTGACTGCAGGCTTCTGAAATTTCACAACGCATGCACTGTACACTTTTAGAATTCTACCTTGCACAAGTATGCGATTTGTAAAGAAGGCACATGCCCAATCCTTGGCAGGCAAGGTCATGCTCACAGTATTTAGGGACCATCACAGAGTATTATTGATGGATTTCCTGTCAAAGGGTACCATGATCACTGGGGTATACTATGCTTCACTGCTGCACCAATTGCAGGAGGCTATCAAAACCAAGAGACATTGCATGCTCGCCAAAGGTCTCCACTTTCTGAAAGACAATTCACCAGTTCACAACTCACAAGTTGCCCAAATGAAAGCATGCTCCCATGGCTTTGAAATTCTACCGCATCACCCTTATTCACCTGACCTCGCACCAACGGACTTCCACCTCTTTCCAACAATGAAGTTATTTTTGAAGGGCAAGCATTTTCCAGATGATGAGACTGTGATTTCCAAAATTACAATGTGGCTTTTGTAGCAACCTGTCGACTTCTACAAGCAAGATGGTTACAGTTGCAGATGGGACAAGTGTGCGTGTGCCTAGGTGGCACCTATGTAGAGAAGGACTATTAACTGTGGCAAGTTTCATTGCTCTCAGTCCACAGGAAGTGGGTCAGGGGAAATCTTTAATGAACACCCCTCGCAGCTAATTCGGATTTGTGTTAGGATTCCCTAGCATTTTCCCTCAAAGTTGGCAAAATTCAGTCACAGTTCAGTATACGATCATGTTTCCACTAATGCTTTTGTTAGTACTTTGGCTAGGATAGTGGTGCTGTATGATGAGCGAGGGGGACATGTTTTATGAGGCAATGGGATGTGTATATGTCAGAGAAGCATTGAAGTGTAATTTTTTTTGCATTAATTTAATGTGTACATTTCAGCAGCCAATCAGGGTGCAGAAACCATCCCTAACGTCCAGACAAAAAGGCTTCTGTCATTGCTGGCGAAATCACGTGTAACTTGCAATATAAAATGCGGACATGTTGTTTTACTGGTACCATTTTGCGAGTGTAGCAGTGCAGAGAGGCTGCTCCTATTGCTGCTGCAAGTTGTCATATAGTTAGATAGGATCTTGTTGTGTGTGAAATCGACTTTCCAGCAATAAACCAGTTTGTGCTATTAGTATTGTGCAGGCAGGAGTCCACATTTCCTAATCAAAATCGCTTGGGCTGATATTGGGGTGCAGGCACCAGGCCCCATTTCCGAAGCCAAATGATTTGAAATAATACTGTATTGCAATCAGGACTCAGGAGGTCACATTGACTAATCAAAATCATTTGGACTAATATTGGGTTGCAGGCACCAGGCCCCATTTCTTATTACAAATTGTTAGGGCTAATATTGGTGTGTATGCACCAGACCTCAATTCCGAAGTAAAATAGTTTGGGGTAAAATTGGGGTGTAGGTAGCTGGCCCCATTTCCTAATTACAATTGTTTGGGCTAATATTGGTGTGTGTGTACCAGGGCCCATTTCCTAAGTAAAATCATTTGGGCTAAAATTGGGGCGCAGGCAGGATGCCCCATTTCCTAATCAAAATAGTTGGTGTTAATATTGAGGTGCCGTCACCAGGCCCCCTTTTCTCATCAAAAGCATTTGTGCTAATACTGGGGTTCAGGCAGGAGGCAGTATTTCCTAATTAAAATCATTTGGACTAATATTGGTGTGTATGCACCAGGCCCCATTTCCTATTCCAAATCGTTTAGCGATAATATTGGTGTGTATGCACCAGGTCTCAATTCCTAAGCAAAATCATTTGGCCTAATATTGGGGTGTAGGCAGGAGGCCCCATTTCCTAATTAAAATTGTTTGGGCTAAAATTGTGTATGTACCAGGCCCCATTTCCTAAGTAATATCGTTTTCTCTAAAATTGGGGAGCAGGAAGGAGACCCCATTTCCTAATCAAAATCATTTAGGGCTAATATTGAGGTGCAGGCACCAGGCCACATTTCCTAATCAAAAACATTTGTGCTAATACTGGGGTGCAGGCAGGAGGTACCATTTCCTAATCAAAATCGTTTGGGCTAATATTGGTGTGTATGTACCAGGCCCCATTTCCTAAGTAAAATCATTTGGGCTAATATTGGGGAACAGGCAGGAGGCCCCATTTCCTAATCAAAATCGTTTAGGGCTAATATTGAGGTGGAGGCACCAGGCCACATTTCCTAATCAAAAGCATTTGTGCTAATACTGGGGTGCAGGCAGGAGGCCCCATTTACTAATCAAAATTGTTTGGGCTAATATTGGTGTCTATGTACCCGGCCCCATTTCCTAAGTAAATCATTTATGCTAATATTGGGATGAAGACAGGAGGCCCCATTCCCTATTCAAAATTGTTTGGACAAATATTGTGCAGGTAACTATCTCAGCAAATAAATTCTCACTGTCAGTTTAGTTACAGGTGACAGACAGGTCTGGGCCTAGGGTTGTGAAACAGCTAGTTAAAAGAGAGGAAGGGTACATTCAACATGAGTAGGAAAATGCAAGGTTGTGGTGGAAGGAGGAATAGGTTTGGTGTTCGACACGTACGTGGGTTAGGTGGTAATGTGACTGAAAGATCTAGTGAACAAACACTGGCTTGACCTATCCAAAGACAACTGACAACATCTGTTACGGGACGGGATACTCAACTCCTATTCTTTGGCAGCTGCACAGTGGTACACCGTGTAGATGAGGACCCGAAAGAGCATGTGCTCTAGTGGATGCAAGTAATACATCAAGCAGCCTCTCCTCCTCTTCCTCCACCTTAACATAACAAACAGTACAATTTCTAGAGCTGGCACCTCAATTACACTTGTTTTCCCCCACGTCACAACTTTCCAACCACCCAACTAACTGTGGGGAAACACAGATGGGTGAGTCTGCAAAGCTGTATACACATTTTATTCCATAGGCATTAGAGGTCTACTCCAAAGACTAACAGAATCCAGAGGAGGAAAGCATCTGCACCAATGCCATTAATTATTTCTTGTTGGATATGGGGCTGAGCAAAGCAGGATCTGAGCAGAATCTGGATGGATGTGATCCTGATGAGACTCACATATTTGAGGCACATGCAGACTGTACTGTCAAGGCAGGAAGAATAGGAGGGTGACTTGCAGGGTGAGGAGAGGGAGAACAGACGATGACGATAAAGTTATAGATCCCACTTGGTGTGAACCCACAGGTACACAGTTGAGTAGCTCAGCAGAGGAGGTGGAGGAGGAGGAAGACAAGGAGGTTACGTTGCAGCTTGCCACACAAACATTGAGTGATGCAACCATGACAACCACTGCATCCTTAGCCTAAACTCTGGCTGTGGCCATCAGCGGTTGTGAGTCTGCAGTTAGCAGTGGCAGCAGGGTTTGTCTATCCTGGGACTTTTTTGAGACCGCAAAGAATGACACAAATTACGTTATCTGCCAACTTTGCAAAAAAGTCACAGTAGATGCAAAAATTGCAATAATTTGACCAATACATGCATGAACTGGCACATGCATGATCAACATGCCTTAGTCTCGGAATCTCACTGTGCTAAAATGCAGACTAGTGGGCCTTGCCAACCACTGGCTGTCCCATCAAGGAGGACAAGGAGGAAGAGGTGATGGGCGCGCAACAGACAGGAGATGAAGAGGATAATGATCCCCCATTCTGTTGTCCATGGTTTGCAGGAGGGGACGGAGAAAGCAAGCTTGAGTGTTACCCATCCACCAACACACCATGGACTTGGACCTCATGGAAGCGCCTGACACATGAGCGCCTTCTTGATGCAATGCCTGCAACTTGATGTCTTTATTGTTAGGATTGGAAATAGTGCTGATTTCTGGGATGCCACTCTGTTAGATCCACAGTACAAGAGTAAATATTGCCAGATGCTCCCCCCGCTTGAATGTGACGTGCGCATGCTGGAGTATAAAAACCCGCTTGCAGACAATCTTAAAAGTGGTTTTCCCCAAGACAGCAGTGAGGCACACAGTTTACATTGCAGTTATAGACTTCCTACCCTAGGAACATCAAGTTGTTAACGCAAAAATGTTAGCAGCAGCAGTGTAAGTGGCATAAGCAATTTCTGAGTCGTGTCGCACATTTTTAAGACCAGACCATGCATAAGCAGAATGTTCTGACACGTTGTGAAGAACTGGAGATGATGGTGCAGGAGTGTCTTGATTTGAATATTAATGCCATCAGGGGGAATTTGGACCCTTTTGCGTTTTGGTGTTTAAAAATGGAAGAGTGACCTAAGCTTGCCTGTCACGCTGTGGAGGTTTTGTCATGACCGGCAGCCAACCTTCTCTCAGATGCTGGTGGTTTCCTGATGGATAAGCACATCCGTTGTCCCCTGAAAGTGTAGACCGTCTAACTTTCATCAAGATGAACAAGTCATGGGTCTCCAATGACTTTTGCACTCCAGTCACAGACTGGGAAGACTAGGCGATGGTGTCGTTTTCAGCGTGATTCATTGATCTTGCATTACTGCAGTCTGTGACACCTTTGTCGTAGCTTCTGTGCCTGCTGTTGCTACTGTTGCTGATGTTACTAACAAATTTTTTATCCAAGGAGTAATGTTTCTCCTTGTGGAGAGTGACACGTTAAGCATGCCGAGATGAGACTTAAAGTCACAATATTCCTATGGGAAATATGCAAATTGTCTGTTCAGAGATGAAGAGGACTAGAACTCTAGTGCCACCTATAGCAAGTAGCAATACTAGTAGTCAATGTCGACCCTTAAAATGAGCCTTGTCACACGACTTAGGGTAAAAGCCAAAACCAGAATCTCAATTTGCAGACACTGTGTTTCGGGGTACTGCCCCTCATCAATGCAAAGTGTGAGATCTGGTTTGGCTGTGTGAGAGGCGTCTGACCGGTATCCAAGGGGTAATGTTTCTCCTTGAGGAGAGTGACATGTTAAGCATGCCGAGATGAGGAGACTTAAAGCCGCAATGCTCCTCTGGGAAATATGAAAATTGTCTCTTCAGAGAGGAAGAGGACTAAATTCTAGTACCACCTACAGGAAGCAGCAATCCTAGAAGTCAATGACGGATTGCTTCTAGAGAAAAACAAATTAAGTGACATGTAGACACTAACTGCGATTTAGGCACACTGTGTGGCACAGAAGGGAGAGGGGCATTTGGATTTTGATTTGCAGATTTCACTGGATTTCTATTGAGGGGAGTCATGTTGCTTTTCCATAGCCTTTGTTCCACAAGTAATGTTGAAGCCACCTATATCTCCATTAACAGATGACGGGCCTTAGTGGGGACTTGTTTTTTTTGGGTTGAGTTGAAGCTTTAATTGGTGGCATTTGGGGTACACAATATTTTGCATCAGTTCACATTTATACTGTGCTCTATGCTAAGCCCTCACATTGGTGTTTCCATCTAC